>PVJA010000197.1:113865-208775 GCA_004027025.1 Myocastor coypus
TTTTTTTTTTTTTTTTTTTTTTTTTTTTTTTTTTTTTTTTTTTTTTTTTTTTTTTTTTTTTTTTTTTTTTTTTTTTTTTTTTTTTTTTTTTTTTTTTTTTTTTTTTTTTTTTTTTTTTTTTTTTTTTTTTTTTTTTTTTTTTTTTTTTTTTTTTTTTTTTTTTTTTTTTTTTTTTTTTTTTTTTTTTTTTTTGTGGTACCTGGGATTGAACTTAGGACTTTGCACTTGCCAGGCAAGCACTTAATCTTTCATAACTAAAAATGGCAAGAAATTTAGCCCTAGGTTAAAAACAATATACAGGCACACACACACCAAAACTAACTACAAATAATCTTCCACTGTTATATTATTGCTATCAGACTTCCAGGCTTTTTCTTCCAGATGCTTTCTTTTGATGCCAAAATAGTCAACAGTTTTATATTTATACAATTAATGCCTCCATTTCATTCATAGGTTCTCCAAGGTTCCTGTAGTACCACACCACCTTCAGTCATGGCACTTTGTAGATGCTTTATTGAGTCTGTTGCTGCTTCCCAAGTCATTGGCTGGAAGACCACGAGGTGGATTTCTGCTTCTCAGCATCATGGTGCCAGAACTTGTCCTATAGTCTCACAAGCTACCCCATTTCTGGTATTGTAAAGGCGCTTCGTAATAATCCACTCATGAGTGGATGCTGACACCACAACCCGGTTTCAGTGCCCCACAAAGGCTTCCACACGATTCTGAGTCCTTATAACTCGCAACATGTGCCAGAATTCCCAGGAGGGCCACAGAGTCCCCCAAGCCTGCTCTGTCCTAACTACACCTAAGAGCTCCAGATTCCAGAAGTTTCGGTTAGTGAACTCTGGAGCAACAACTTCATTTTCCACAGGTTCTGTTTTTGGTGAAGCCACTGTCATGGAGCTGGTTGAGAGAGCTGTAAACCTGCACTTGTGTAAGAACAGGGGAGTACGGTGGGAAGTAAGACAAGATAAATAACCCGGGTTCCTGCAAACCAGTAAATTCCAGAACCATGACAATAATACTATTGTTGAAAGGATGACAGTGAAAGCATGGAAAGTCTGGCTTCTTTTGTAGCCTATACAGTTAATTGTCTTCAGCCATATTAGATCAGGAGAGAGACATAGTTGGAACTTTGACACCGTCTTCTACCCAAAAATTCGTCAGGTCTATTCTTTCATCCACGTCCTAGAGTTCTCGAATGTTTGGCCCACGGTTTCTTTCTTTTCCTTTATTAGTGTCTGAGCTTGATAATCCATCAGTCCTGATATTTAGGTCCTGATATTCTGCCTCCTGCTGAATTACTCCTGTTGAAACTTTGTGCTGAGTTTTACTTGGCTTCTTATGTCTTTCATTGCCAAGATTTCCATTTGGTTCTTCACAATCTCTATCCCTTTGTGGAGCTGTTTCCTCAAATCTTACATTGCCTTCTTTAATCCATTCAACTATTTATTTGCATCTGCCTTGAGGTCACTCATTACTTTTAAAAATCAGCCTTTTGAACTGTTTATCTGGCATTTCATTTACTTCAGTATCTTTGCGTTCAATTATGGATGAATTATGGACTTTGGAAGAAGGCATCGTACCTGTTCCTTCATATTTCTTATGTTTCTGTGTGAGTTTTTTTATCTGCTGAGATGGCTATCTCTCCACTTCTATGAGAGGGTCATAGAAGGTCAAGCCTTCCTTGGAAGATGTGATCCACACACCACTCAGAGAGGTGAAAATGGCCCGCAGTACAGACAGCTTAAAGACCCCCCAGATTAGACATGCAATGAGAAACCATTAAAAGCAACAACTATATCACATTGACAGGAGAAAACAAAAGCAGAAATAATAATAATATAAGCTAAAAGGTTAGAACTGACAAAGGTTAAATATAATAATAACAATAATAATAATAATAATAATAATAATAATAATAATAATAATAATGACAAAATGAAAAAGGGAAAGAGAAAATGGAAGAAATAAAATTTAAAAGAAAAGGAAGATTAAAAAAAGAAAAAAAGTGAGCTTTTTCTAAACATCTAATTGATGTTTTCAATTTTTCTGGAAAAATACTTATCAGGGGAATAGCTGGATTGAATGAGGCCTCTAATCCTAGTTTTTTCAGGCATCTGCACACTGATTTCCACAGTAGCAGTACCAGTCTACACTCCCAAGAGTGAAGAATGGATCCTTTTCCCCACAGCCCTGCTAACATTTCTTATTGGTTAATTTCTTGGTGGCAGCCATGCTTGCTGGGTAACATATAATCTAGTGTTGTTTTAATTTGCATTTCGTGAATAACTGGTGATGCTGACTATTTTACACATATTTATTTGCCATTTGTATTTCTTCATTTGAGAAGTGTTCAGATGCCCACTTCTTGATTGGATCTTTAAATTTTGGGGGCCTGATTTTTAAAACTTCTTTATATGTTCTACGTAGAAGTCCTTTGAAGGACAGCTAGCTAAAGTATTTTCCCAAATTGTAGGTTTTCTTTTTACTTTGTTGGTGATTTCTTTTGAGGTGCAAAAACTTTTTGATGAGATAAGATCCTAGTTGCTGATTCTGTGAGGTTTTTCCTGTGCAGTTTGGTTTCTGTACATGAACTCTCTGCTACCCCTAAGTCTGCACAATTCCTACCTTCTTTCTCTTTTAGTAGATTTGATATTTCAGCAACATATGTGCACTTGTCTTAGTTACTTTGTACTCATTGCTGGGACAAATACCCGACACTCAAAATGAAGGAAGGAAAAGTTTATTTAGCTCACAGTTACTGGAGGTTTCAGTCCATATTCGGCTGGCCCAAGGCTGAGTGGAACAGGGCAGAGAGCATCTAGTTCATGGCGGCGGAGCAGCAACAATCGTGAGTCTGTCTCTGTCTATGTTACATTCAGGCTCTTCACCTCAGCCTATCTGCCTTAGGCTACACCCATAATCCCAGAAGGACTGAGACCCACGATCCCATCAGTACTAAAACACATAATCCCAAGGATCACAAGGCAAGTTTCAAACTCTAGAAGTCTCTGCCCCATGATTGCATGAGGCTTTGGGGGGACAACTAGACATAAACCATAATAGCACCCATGTTCATGGCAGCAAAAATTTGCCATAGCTAAATCTTGGAAACAACCAAAATGCCCATTAACTGAGGAATGGATAAAAAGATGTGGTATTTTTATGCAGTAGAATATTACTCAGCTATAAAGAAAGATCAACTCAAGACTTTTATAGATAAATGGATGCCATTAGAGATCATACTTATAAGTGAAATTAATCAGACTCACACATATAGACAGAAAAGGAAAAAAGAATGCAGAGAAATATACATACACAAATGATAGCTAAGAAAATTATACTACTAATTTTTATGAATTTACTGAAAGGAACAGTTAATGTCTAATTACTTGGTCAGTTTTGCCTGCCTATATCTGCTAATCTGAACGACTACTTTGAAGATAACAATATGCAATGTAATAATAGAATTTCATCTTCTTTTGAAATTCTGTATCATTTTTATTTTTGTTCTTATATTTTATTATCTTTAAAATAATTAAAAAATCTGTACCTGAAGAACTTTTAAGAAGTAAACAAAGTTGGGCATGGTGGCATGTCTTGGTTACTCTTCTCTCATTCCTGAGACAAATACCCAACACCCAAAATGAAGGAAGGAAAGGTTTATTTAGCTCACAATTAGTGGAGGTTTCAGTCCATACTCAGTTGGCTCCAAGGCAGAGTGGCACATGGCAGAGCGCAGCTGTTCATGGTGACAGCAAAAAGCAGAGAGCAAAGGGAGCTCAGGCAGCTAGCTAGCCTCTCTCCTCTCCCTCCTCTCCTTACATTGTAATGCCAATTACCTGCCCCAGGGCAGATGCAGCATCCACACCCACAATAATCAACCACAAAAGCCATAAGCCACCCCATGACTGCATGAGGCTTTGGGGGGATACCTATGCACAAACCATAACATGGCACATGCTTGTAATGCCAGAACTCGAGGAGTCTGAGGCAGAAGGATCAAAACTTCCAGCCCAGCCTATCAATTCAGTGACTTGGCAAGACTCTCTCTCTCAAGATTAAAAAGAACTTGTAATGTAGTTCAATATGAAGGTCCTTGGTTTAATCACATGGAAGGTAAATGAAGTGAGGTAAACAGAAGAAAAAAACAAGAAATAAAGGAAAGAAAAAAGGCAAAAGAAACAAAGGGAAATTTTAAAAAATGTATTAAAACCCTTCCTCCATGCCCAGGTGTGTGGATAGGTAAAGTTTCTTCCCAACAATACTGGAATCCAGCAGCTTTCTGGAGGGATAATGCCTGGCCCTGGGGTCTCAGTTTCCACACCCACTCCTTACACTGAGTGAATGCTAAATGCTGACTGCCTTTTCTCACTAGCCAGGCCAGTCAAAGGTATGCTATGTCAGGGATGTATTCACTTCAGAGGTTTTTAGGGTGTGTGTCCTTCTGTATACCCCAAGCCACTGCTGGCCTCCCCAGCTTTGTGGAATATGGCTTGGTGACTGCACCTCAGTTGCTACAAAGGTCCCCCGCCCATACAAGTCAGGGCATGGCAAGTATGCAAGCATAGGTGCCCCTCTGAAAGATGTTGGGGGGGATCACATGGACCTCTAAGCTCCTTGGCTACAAGTGCACCACGAGAAATGGAGCAATCAGCTGGGCACCTCCAGGTCAGCCTTGCAGAAGAACTCACCTGAAAGGCCTGGCTGCTCATCGCTGAGGGCAGCGCTGCTGACTGTGGCTCCCTCCATAGCCTGAGCTGCCACTGCTTAAACTTCTCAGAGGACCAGCAACTATCCTCCCACCCTTCAAACTATCTCCTGTGGCCATTTCCACCCAGACACTGCAGAAGAGTCACCCCAGAGACCTGAAGTGTGGTTGCTCTGTGATAGCCCCGTTCCCTGGAGTAGCTCAGTCTCTAACAGTGAGCCCCGTTTCCAAAGGGCTCCTGGTCAGACCAGTCTGAGACATGGCAGCTACTGTAATAGATTTCTTTCCCAACGCTAGACTGCCATGTAGGAGGAGACATCTTCTCAGTAAATACTCACACTGGATTTATAACTCACACTAACTGAATTTTTCCTGGACCTAGATATTTAACTCTGGAGCTGCTGGCCTTCTCCCAGTTTACCTTGAGCTTATGCAGTGGGTAACCCCTTTCCAAGCTGGGTTTCATGTAATAAACTGTTTCATTCATTATTCTACACTGCCTTTCCATTTCTCCATGAATTTTCACTTTCTTGTTGGGTCTTTCTTAATTCCCGGAGTTCTACTCTTTCTTCTCTTGAATTAAGCTGTCTTTTACAGGACCCTGAAAGGCTGTGAACTGCTACCTTCTTTTACTCCACCATTCTGAGCTCTCCTTTTAGACCTTTTAAATTTCATTGCTTGTTATCTTTATTAAGATGTGCTCTTTTCATATCTTATATTTTAGTCACTTATCAGATACATGGCTTGCAAATATATTCTCCTAATATGTAAGTTGTGGCTTTACTCTATTTTATCCTGTGCTACATAGTAGCTTATTTTATGGCAGGCTATTTATTTTTTGTTTTTTCTGCCTGTTCTTTTGAGGTCCTAGCCAACAAATATTTTCCCAGATTGTTGTACAGAATTTTCCCTATATTTTCTTCTAGTAGTTTCACATCTTAACATTTATCTCTAATCCCTTTAGAATTAATTTTTATATAGTATAACAGTCAGCCTCTTTCATTCTTCCATGTGTAGTTTTGATTTTTCCAACACCATTTGATGAAGATATTGTCCTTTTTCTATGGTGTGTCCTTCACACCTTTGTGGAAAATCACCTGTTTGTAAGTATGTGGACTTATTTCTGGTCTTCCTATCTAGTGGCATTGGTCAGTGTGTCTGTTATTATGCCAGTAGCATGTTTTCTTGGTTATTATAGTTGTGTTATAGATTTTAAGTAGAATGATACTTTCAACTTTGTTCTTTTTGCTTAAGATTATCTTAACAATTTGGGCTCTTTAGTTTCATATGCATTTTAGCATGGTTTGATTTTTGTGAAAATGTCCAGGCTAGCTTTTGGGGAGCTGAAGTGCAAGATCATGTAACATTACAGTGTCATCCTAAGACAAAATAAAAAGTCAGTATTTGTTATAGAACAGCACAAACTAATGGTCATATGCTGGATGCCAACCCCTAAGATTGTCTTGTGTCCTTATGGCAAATCCTCTTTTCACTGAAGCTAGCATGAGTTGGGCTATCATTCCTGGCAATATCAAAACAGTGCTGAAAATAATTATTGAACATTTCCTACTATGGACACCATTAGGTCAGCTGCTAACTGTGAGAAAGAACTGGAAAAGACTTCCATCTATTGGGGTCTTCCGGGTATCAGGCAGTGTGGGCACTTACATACATTCTCTCAATTAAGCTTCACAGAAATCAAGTCACACCAATCTCACCCAGTGTTCACAGGGAGGCTAAATGAGTGTGGCAGAGTTGAATTTCATTTCAAATTTACTGACGTTTAGTTACTAGCTCCTTTTTTAAAAGCGTGTTCAAAGTTATACACATGAAATATGTGCATGGCAGCTCTAATTCATTCAATTATCCACGATGCATTCAAAGACTGCTGTAGTCAGCATTATAACAACAGATGCACGAGAGCCCCTGTGGTCGGGTCTCTTCCAGTCTAGCTAGTGAACTAGGAACAATGAGTGGAAGCAAGACCTTAGTTTTCCATGTTAGTAGGGCCATATAGGGGTATTGGGAAGAATAAGTGCAGGATTTGATTGAACTTGGGAGAGGAAGCTGAGGAATTTCACTTCTGTAGTGATCAAAGTAAGAGGAAGCTGGTAGCTCATCTGGGCTCAATCTGGCCACTTTCCGATTGCCAGGGGAGCCAAGGAAGCCTCCATGTGGAAGTCATCTCTCCCTCCTCTCTATTCCCGCAGCACTGGGTTAGGAACATGTTTCTTGAATTTCATGGCAGATATCTATATTAGCAGCATTATGGAAATCCTTCTGCAGAACTGTGCAAGCTAGAACAACATTCTGAAAAGAAATCAGGGCGAACCATGGGAAAATTACAGCTCTTTAGCAGGAAACAACAAAGAGCTTTATCTTCCCAAGAACTGACACCAGCCTTTCAGCCACCTGACCTTCCTCCTTTTAGGTGCTGATTTCTCACAAGTATGGAGGTCACTGGTAGTGCTGCCTTCTCCTTTCACTGATTGGTCTCTGGTCTTCTCCGTGGTCAGCCACCACACTGTTCCCACTGGGATGGGGAAGGAGATATACGTGGCAAGCCCCACAAAGCCTCCTGACATGAGGCTCATTGTTACATAGTTAATAGGCCTGAACAGCTCCTTGGGATATGCAGCCTCATTACCAACTTTCTCTGAACCAGGGTCTCAAGGTACACCTCTACTGTGTACACCCCTTGGCTTCCAGAAGAAGAGATCTGACAAGATAATAGCTTCTGAGGTCATTGGAAATCTGTGGTGAGCTATCAGTCCCAAACAAATGAGGACCTGATCCAAAGTATGGACTCTATTTAGTTGAAGTGGTAGATCAGCAAATCTGCTAGTGAGTAGTCATTTAGCCAGTGATTAAAATGCCATGTACCCTTTAGATCTTTAGGTATGCCTGCCCCAGATCATCTGTTGATAGCCCCTTTCTATTGGCTTTGGGTAAGGAAGGCAGTGGCCATTCTTGTTCCATTGCTATGTGAGGACTAAACATTTGTCAAACATTTGTCTGTCTTAGATGGTGCCCCTAATTCTCTTTGAGCCTTGCCTACAGATAGATGCCAAGCTCTAAATGGGAATGATCCTCCATCCTTAACATGAGCAAAAAGACACTGATCACATCTCATTGGTGGTAAATCAATGGTTACTAATTCCTATGCTTATACGAAAAATTACATTATTTGCATAATTTAAATACCTTTTATGAAACTTTATTTTTCTCCAATAATACACAATCATGGCAAATAATGATTTCATGTACCTCTTTCAGTAAACAATAGGTCCAAGATCAATATTTATAAATGTGTAGATGGCTTTTGCAACACAAATAATATCTATGATCTAGTGTGTTTATACAAAATACAATTATTTCAACCATGGTGAAGGGTTTATATAGACTGACATAAGCTACGTGTAGCAGTTAGGGATTGTGTTAAGCTAAAATAGCCCATGCCTTCTCCCCCATCCTTCTCTTTAAGTCTTGAGCCAGTAAACAATGTAACTTTTTCATGTAATGGGACATACGGAGATAAATAGCTCAAGGTTGAGGCAGTCACAGAAAAATACTAACCCTGTATATTCTAAAATATTTTTATATTAGAGAAGCAGAGAGCTGTGATAGTTAGCCACCCTCTCTTTAGCCTGTGGCTTGTAGCCTTATGGCTGTACAATGGCTTCTCCAGCCTGGGACATCATGTTTGCTTGTACAAAAGGCAAGAAGAGAGATCTGGTCAAATTAAACCACATCTGTGCAATGCCTTTTCCAAGAATCAAACTCAATATTGTCTAGTACTTATATTGACCAGGACTGGGCAATATGCCCTCTTCACTGGGAGATTACCAATGTGAACAAAAGATAGGTTCATCTGAGGGATGGCGAGATAGCTCAGCAGGCTAAGTGCTTACTTAGGCAAATGACAGGACCAGGGTTTGATCCTTGGTCCCACATGCTGAGCTGGCCCTGCCCACAGGGCACATTTTGCTGGCAAAGGGGTCTGAGCATGGTGGTGCATGCCTGTAACCCTAGCACTGGGGAGGCTGAAAACAGGAAGTTCAGTATGAGTCCAAACTGCATAGTGAGACCCTGTACCAAATGCATATATATATATATATATATATATTCATTTGTAGGGAAGGAGTAATTTTGATTGATGACTAGCAGATATGCCAACAAACATTTAAAATTCAGTAATATAAAAACTACATACTCTGTTCACTATTAATTAAATTAGAAAACAACAACAAAAAGTTAAGAAATCACCATGATACGCCTAAGAACTTTCTGGAATGACAGAAACATTATAAGCATAGAATAGATGGTTCGTTACATACAAGTATATATCTGTGAAACACATTCAGTTGCAGTTGTGAGTTATGCATTTTGCTATAAGTAATAATATCACTATGCAAATATATCCATGTACTGGTATTCTAAAATGGAACTGCAGGATGGAGAGATAGCTCAGAGGTCTAAGTGCCTGCCTGGCAAGTGCAAAGACCCTGGTACTATATGATGTGCTGGCCCTGGAACTAGGCATGGTGATGCATGCCTATAATCTCAGCACTGGGGAGACTGAGACAGGAGGATCGCTATGAGACTGAGCTGCATAGAGACCCTATATCCAATGAATATATAAATAAAAAGAAAAAATCCTTTAATATAATTCCAAAGAACTTGTGTGGAAGTACAACTGATAATGGAAGTAAATGCAATACTCGAATTGCACAATGAACCATACAACCCCATGATAAGAGTTTTCAGGACTCCCCTCAGATACCAGAATGAAGGTGTCAAGTCCCTTATATGCAATCGTGTGTTTGTATATGATCTGTGCACATCTTCCGTCTCTATGTGACTAACACAGTGTACATGCTGTACAGAGAGCTGTTCCCATTGTTTAGGGAACAACGACAAAAAAGTATTCAAGTGTTCAGTGTAAATACAACCTTTTCTTGGCCATTTCAATACACAACAGTTGAATACAGTGATGTGGAATTTGCAGATCAGTGGGTTGGACTCTATATGGAAATATAGGATGCAGGCAAATGAATATCATAGAGACGATGGCAACCCAAACTTTTATATTTGTACAAATCAGAAGTCAACTGGCCCCAGGCTTCCTGTAGCTACGAGACAGCAACAGTCCTCATGCCAGGTGCTTTCTTGGCTGATGTTGGTCTTCTTGGGCACAGTGAGTGAGCTGTGCCCGAAAGCATTTCCACACTGGTCACAAGGATAGGGTCTCACCACCATGTAGGTTCTCTGCACATGATGGAATGTGAACACTGGCAGCAGGTCCACCCAGGTCCCGGTAGGCATGTGGCTCCATGCTGGTATGAGTGCTTGCATGTTTGCTGAGGAATCATCAGACAAACTCAAACGCAGAAACATTCTGTCAAATTGCTATCCAGGATGCTTCAAAAATATCAAGGTCACTAAAGATAAGAAAAGGCTGAGTGTCCCAGATTTAGGAGCCTACAGGGATACCCAAAAAGGTATGACAAATCAGTACAGCTTGTCATCCTGGTTCGGATAAAAGACCACAAAGAGATATTTGTTGGCTATTAAGATAATTCTTGGGACAATTGCTAAAATTTAAATAGGATCCTAGGATTAGACAGTAATATTTTATCCACATGAATTTATTAACTTACATGGCTGCTCTGTGATTAGCTAGGAAATTATCTTTGTCTTTTAGGAACTATATAGTGAAGTACCTAGAAAGTTTCAATTCACCCTTAAGTGATTAGGACAGAGAAAAAGATATATAAGAGGTACATTTTTAAAAAACTGGAAATCTGGGTAAAAGGTATATATAGTAAACTCTTCTACATTTTCACTAAGGATAAAATTATTTCAAAGTAAAAGGTTTGAAATAAAGAGAGAACCCTCGGGGCTCCTATTTTCCTTTCTCCCTCCAAGGTCAGAGCCGGCTTTTGCACCTGCTTCCTTGGGGCTGGCCACTTTCCAGGCACGCAGGCCGGGGCCAGTGAGAACTGGCTGGGTACTGGTGATTGTGCTGTCTTAGCTTCCTCACTAAATTGTAAGCCGCTAGAGGGCTTGAACCGCTTCTCCATTCTCTGAATTACATCAAGACTCAGCTCCGTGTCCTGTGCATAATTGACACCATTGGTTATTTGCAGAACTGAATGGCGTGATGTAGCTGCTCGAATGCTATGATAATAATTAGTTTCTGACAAAGATCTCCTTTATGGGCCTGCGAAAACAACAGCAGCACTTGAAACTCAGATTCCCTCCTGGGCCTCTGAAAGCCAGGGTCCAGGTTAAGCGGCTCTTTGTGGAGCTGCATTCTCCTGGAGGCCCATCTGACTCTCCACGGAGTCACCTTTGGCAGGCAGCCTTCTTCTGCGTGGCAGTCATTACCCTGATGAAGTACAGCTGGGGTGTGAACAATGCCTTCCCGCTCAAGTGGCGGCCGCCCTGACAGGAACAGTTGCCTCACCCATGGCAACAGCCCTCCCAGAACAGACGTGAGCCCAGGGGTTTTCTGTCTGGATGGGTTGTGGCCTCGGAGGGACTGAGAAATGGCAGCTGCGGAGCACGCTATTGATAGAGAAAATTCCAGTTTGAAGTGGAAACTCTGCCCTGAGAGTGACACGTGAGCCTTGCCATGATGGATTTCAAAAACCAGTGCTGTGTTTTTTGAAAAAATGTATTTGCAGAAGAGCCTGACACCGCTTTTGCCTCTGGACAGCTGTCTTGTTTCTTCTGCCCTGATTAGATGCCGGATGAGCTGCAAGTCCGCCTTCCGCCAGTGGATAGAGCAGCTCTGCCCAAGCAGCAGAATCTCTAATGAAACCTCCAGATGATGAGCATTTTCTAAGACAGTTGCCCTAAAAAAATTATATATATATGTACTTTTTTTCCTGTAAGGCTCTATGGGCCACTTGTAATGCCAGAAATCAACATTTCATGAAGTAGACAAGAAAATACTATCTGGCATTAACATACATCACAGAGTGCTTCCTCTTCTACAATGAACACTGCTCCAGGAGCTGTGTGTGATTTTTAGATTTAACACTCCCAATTTCCCTGTAGAGAAAGTACCTGTCTACACTGGCCAAACGTAGAAAAGGTGCCAAGGGACTTGACCAAAGTTTCCAGGCCAGGCAGGGGTGGAGCTGCTACTAAGCTCTGATACTCTGAGGGCAGTGTGAACTGTTCATGTCTTATCCGGACAGCTGTTTTTCCAAGGGAACTCTGAATTGATGCTTGAATACAGAGATGAGACTATGAAAGTTGTTTTGATCACACACTCATACACAGTGTACTTTGAACACAGAGCACAATAAAACTACATTAATAATAGAAAAATAATAATAATATAGGAACATCAAAAATGGTTATTTTCACTGTTTAGGGACACTGCCAGAAATCTGAAATGAGCTGAAAGTATGGAACATGACAAAGTCAAAGTTATGTCGATTTGAAGGGCCTGAGCATTTTTCTAGATGCTCAGCAGAGTGTGTCCTGTGTGTAAAGTGCTCACCTCAAATGCTGGGTGACAGCGTGGGGCAGAGGTCAGAGCCTGTGCCTGTCACAGGAGCGCAGACAGGCCAGGCAGGTAGGGAACTGTGCCTGACAGGCCTCACTGCACTCGGACAGGCTGCTTGACATGGAACGGAGCTGTGGCTTGTGGAACAGAGGTACTGGGCCCATTAGCAGGTGTAATGAGGCCACGCAGGGTGGGCTGATGCTCAGCTGAAGAGAACAGGGGAGAACATTAAAGAGAAAACAGGAGCAGACATCTCCAGCTGATGTGAGAGTCAGACACCGAGTCAGGGGAAGGAGATCGTATTTCCTGGGCAGTAACACTGCCTCATTATATAAAGTTTTCTGTTTTGTCATCATTAACTACACAAGTGAGGAAAACAAACACACTTCCACGAGTCAAGCAATCATTAACTTCCATGAAGTGACTTTGTATGACCAGACCTGTTCAGAACACATCAGTGACACAAGTGAGTGGTGAAAGCCAGGCAGAAAGGAATGCAGGAGGCTGGGTTCTGGGAGCTCCACCCAGCAGTGCCCTTCCCACTGCTGTGTCCTCCACTCCAGGGATCACACCAAGGTTACATCACCCTCTGGCAGGGAGGAGGAAAGAGACTGTGCCGATGCAGTACTTACAGATTCTTCACACACACACACACACACACACACACTGTGAGGTTATCATCTTCCATTTGAAAATACCAGTAAATGACAGTCTAAGGGCCAGGGAGATAACTCGGTAGAACAAGCAAGTGCTTGCCTGGCAAGCATAGGGTCCTGAGTTCAATTCCCTGTGGTGCCAAAAAAGAAAAGAAAAAAGTACAGTCTAAGAATATGTGGATTGCATTATGGTAGCGTGAATCCCGCCTGCTTGGGTTAGACTTTGTTTCTAGTTCAGGGCTCCACAACTTAGAAGGAGGGCAGTGGGAAGGAGGAAGTGCAACAGGATGTTGAGTTAATTTTTAAAGAATAGAATCTTAAGTAAGATGATGGGATGTGATTCTACTATCTAGAATGGGTACATCTGAAGAAACTTAATTATTGGTGGAGAATATATGAATAGCTTTCTAACAAGAGGGTGGAAGCCACACATAGCCACTGAAGGCATATTAAAAGGAAAGAAGCTGCCATGTAGGAATTAAGAAATAATCATCAGATCCAAGTACCTTTTAACTTTGGAATGGATCACTTACATGTTCTTATGATGTTGCGTTCTAAGACAATAGTAAAGAAGATGGCAGGGATCAAGCTACTTGGAGTAGTTTAAATCAAATCAAACTCTGTGGGGTCTGAGAATTCTAGAAGAATTTAAAGTTTTTATTTTGGTAGTTGTTTCTAAAAATTATTTTCTACTGGTTTAAACATGATCCAAGTTTGAGAAACAAGGATTTGAATTCTTAAAATCTCCTATTCATTTTGTTTCTATCGTCTATTGTTTTCATATGAGCTTTTCTGAAAATAGCTAATCATTATACAATAGTGATACCATTGATAATAAATTTAGACTTCCTTTTGCTAAAGATGTGATCAAATAGTTAAAATACCAGCCGTGCAAAGTTAAAGTGTTTGCCAGTACTGAGTCAATGGGTATGATGGCACTAGTCACTGAAAATGTTACATATCAAAAACTTTAGGGGGCAACCTTCATTAAGGACATAGCCATTGTTCTTGAAAGCAGCCACATTAATTCTGGGAATACTTTTTATTTTGAGAAATGAGAAAGAAAATTTCTTCTATTTCTTAGTTTTTAAATATTCTATACATTTACTGTCTAACACATAATGAGTAAAAAATTAACTTTTTGAAAAAAAAGATTATAGATGCAAAAACTCAAGCAATTAATGAGTTAAAGAGCTTAATGTATTGCTTGTTTACCCATATATTATTACTTTCATGTCATGATGAGTGTGTATTTACCTATAAGCCACTAATTTGCTGCCACTTTGCCAAGATGCCTTATTACTTCTCAGTGTCTGATTGGGAGGTGCTGACCAGAATTTTAAGAGCCACTCTGGAGCAGTGCAAAGGGCTTGCTGTTGTGAGGAACGTGCTCTGTCTAGGGTCGCCGCATGACAATTCTAAGTGCTTCCTACCGCCCATCTCTTGTGGGCTCCACCAAGGGTAACTGCTCAAGTGCAGTCCTCAGCACTTTCTAAATATGGAATTGGCACAAAGACATATGAAGATGTTTACATTTTTATTTGGGTTATTGGTACATTTTTGGGTATACATAATAATGAAATTTGCTGGGAATTTGTAACTGTACATGAGATATCTTGCTGCTTTTTTTTTCATTCCTTTCTCCTCCCTTCAAGTCCTCTTCTCTTCCTTATTTTCAGAAGCTTTATTTCCATTTTTTCCTTCTGTCCTTTTTTCCCCCCTCTTCTTTCTTTGAAAAGAGTTTCTTCCTCACAACCTCTCCAGCATTTATGATAGTTGCTTTCTTGGTAATAGTTACTCTCTCTGAAATGAGATGGAATCTCAGCATTGTTTTAATTTGCATTTCTTGAATGACCAGCAATGTCAAACATTTGTCATATATTTATTTGATGTTTCTACCTCACCTGAAAAGCATCTGTCCCTTTCAGATGCCTATTTTTGGATTGGATCTTTAAATTTGGAGAGACTTTTTTAAAAAATTCTTTATATATTCTAGATGCTAGTCCTCTGTCTGAGGAATAGCTGGCTATATTTTTCCACTCTGTGGGTTGTCTCTTCACTCTGTCAGTGGTTTCTTTTGCTACACAAAGCTTTTAATAAGATGAGATCCCAGTTCCTGTGCCATAGAGATTGTGCTCAGTCTTTACTTCCAGCGGTTCTCAACCTGTGGGTTGCAACCCCGGCGGAGATCGAACAACCAAAACACTGAGGTCGCCTAAAGCCATCGGAAAATGTTATATATTTGGAGTTATAGTTTTTAAGTAGCCACCAAAAGTATTTTTTGGTTTGGGGTCACCACAACATGAGGAACTGTATTGTGGGGTCACAGCATTAGAAGGGTTGAGAACCACTGACTTACACCAGTATCTTGAAATGTTCTACATTTTCCATCTTTCAGGATAGGTTTTTGTTTAACTATTTAGATCTTTGATTTTAATTTAATGCAGGGTGAAAAATATGGATCTAATTTTAATTTTTGACATGTAGAAAGCCAGCTTTCCCAGAACCGTTTATTAAAGAGGTTGTTTTTTCTTCCCATAAGGTTGTTTGGCTCTTTTGTCAATGACAAGGTAGCTAAGTGTGCTGTAATTTGTTTCTGCTTCCTCTAATTTGTTCCATTGATCATCAAGTCTGCTTCTTCTGTGTGTGGGTTTTTTTTCAGTACCATGCTGGGTTTGTTTGCTTAATCACAGTAGCTTTGTAGTACAATTTCAGAGGATAGTGATGCCCCCTGCCTTGCCTTTGTTGCCCAGAATATATGTATGTATGTATGTATGTATGTATGTATGTATGTATGGAACTGGGAATTGAACTCAGGCCCTTGTGCTTTACAGGCAAGTGCTTATTCTACTGAGCTATCTCCCCAGTCTATTGCCCAGAATTACTTTGCAATCATAGGTCTCTTCTGATTCTAAATTAATTTTAGAATTGTTTTCTCCAATTCTGTGAGATATGCTAGTAGTATTTTGAGCAGGATTGCATGAAATCTATAGAGCAGTTTTGGAAGTATAGTCATTTTCACAATGTTGGCTCTTCCTATCCCTGAGCAAGGGCTATCTTTCCATTTTCTGATATCCTCTTCAATAGTTTTTGTTCAGAGTACTGTAATTTTCAATATATAGACTTTTGCTTCCTTTGTTAGATTGATTCCTAAGTATGTCATATTTTTGGATGCTGTTGTGGGCATGGTTTCCTTAATTTCTCTCTGTGAGTTTGTTGTTTGTGTAAAGGAATGCTATTGATTTTATATCCAGATACACTACTGAATTTGGCTATTAAATCTAGAAGTTTTGAGGGGAAGCTCTTGGGGTCTTCTATGTAGAGTTTTGTATCATCTGAAAATAATGATCATTTAACTTCCTCCTTTCCTATCTTTACTTTTATTTCTCTTATCTAATTGCTTTGGCTATTATTTCCAGAACTGTATTGGATAGGAGTGGCGAGAGTGAACATCCTTGTTTTGTTTCTGATTTTAGATTGAAATCCTTCAGTTTTTGTCCAGTTAGAATGATGTTGGCTATTGGTTTGTCATAGATTGCTTTTATCAGATTGAGGCAAGAACCATCTAACCCAATTTTCTCTAGGGATTTTTTTCATGAGTGGTATTGGATTTTGCCAAATGCTTTTTCTGCATTTATTAAGATGATCTTATAGTCTTCATCTGTGGCTCTATTAATATTCTATATTACATTTATTGTTTCTGTATTTTGAACCATCACTGTATCCCTGGGATGAAACCTCTTGTCATGGTGTATAATCTCCTTGATTATTTGCTGCATTCTGTTTGCCAATATCTTATAGAGGCTTTTGCATCTATGATAATTAGGAAGATTGGCCTATAGTTCTCTTTTTTAAATACATTCTCCTTGGTTTCAGTATCAAGGTAATACTTATTTCCAGGAATGAATTTAGAAGCATTGCTTCCATTTAAATTTCATTTCTGTAACAACTTTTAATAATTCTGTTCTTGTTGAATTTTTGGAATCTTCACTATTATATGCCATGGGATAGATTGTTTTGGTTCTGATTAACTGAAGAGCTGTGTGCCTTGTTTATCCATATGTGAAATTCTTTTTCCATGCCTGGGAAGTTTTATACTGTTACTTCTGTGAACAACATTTTTTTTAATGTTGTTTGCTTTATCTACAGATTTTTCATTAACTTCAATCAATCTTATTTTCATTTGCTTCTGTTATTGACTTCATTTTTCATGGTCACTTGATATTTTTCCGAGTTATTTCTTTTCATGATCCCTAACCATAATCCTGTCTTCTACATCCCATACTTTTTCTCACATTAGCTTTTCCTGAAAATACTTTCAGTGGAAATTTTAATCTCCTGGATATCTATTTAAATCTGTTTCATGGATTTCATTTTTACCACGTGCTGAGTGCTCATGGTTCCCACTGTTTTCCTATGTTCCTCTATTTTTTGTCTGTACCTGCTCTAAAGTCACTAATCAAATCTTCTCCTTTCTATATTCTACCATCTTGTAGTTATCTGAGAAATTACTTGTGATTTGGTTTTTTCTAAAGCCTCATTTAATGTCTTTATAAAAGGAGAAAGATTTATACAAGAAAACTTAAGGGGACCTTGGAGGGAGGAGAGAGAAACAGTAGAACAGGAAGAGATTAGAAGTAAGAATGGAGGAAAATGGACACAAACTTTAAGAAACTGGTGAAGAAGACAGGAAAGAGAGAGAGAAGAAATAAAAACAATAACAGAGCAGAGCAACAAGAAAACTAGAACCAGTGTTCACACTTGGGTAAAATGAATAAACAAGAAAAAACATCAAAAAAGAATAGAAGCACACTCACACAAAGAGTCAACTTCAGGATATGTATCCTCTGTCACTGACAGACAGAGTGGGCAGATAGAGCCAAGATCCGTGTTGATTAATCCCAGCAAGGCTGCCATAGATTTACAGTGGGGGAGTGGGTAGGTGTTGCAACCCTGCACCTGCGGTTGCACCTGCCGTTCAGGCCGGTTTCTGGTTGTGTGGTTGGAGCCTGATTTGCTTAGCCTGCAGTACGGCTGGTGCCTCCTGCCAGTTTGAACTCAGCTCCTTGACCTCCTGCTGGCTTGAACTCAGTTCTATCCCACCCAATGTTGAGAGCTGCTAGATGTAGCCAGCCCACAGTTCTGTAAGTTCCAAACTCAGTCGCTCTCCGAGATGGTGACTGGCCAATCACCGTCTCCTGAGCTCTGGTTGAACCTGAATAACTCACCAGCCAATGCTGCATGCCTGGCTCGATTCCACTGGTGCATTTCTCTATGGATGCCCCCAGGGTCACCAGTAGTCACTGTGCATCTGCAGTCTTGAGCTGCCTCTCCTGTGCAGGGAGCCAGAGCTCAGTGAGAAAGTGCCACTTGCCACCTCCTGTGTTGAGGTCTCTTTCTTTGCTCTCCCCGTGGGCTACAACTTTCAGATATTTGCTTGGCTCCAGCAACCTGCTTTCCTCCTTCTCTTCTTCACTTTGCTATATTACACATTTTGATACCAAATATCCCACATGGTAAAATTTAAATAACAAATATATGTGCACATATATTTGTTATTTAAATTTTAGAGGCTGGGCATGGCAGCTCATGCCTGTAATCCCAGCACTTGGGAAGCTGAGGCAAGAGGATCAGTGCGAGTTCGAGATCAGCCTGGGCTACAAAAGTGAGCTCAAGGCCAGCCTGAACTCCATAGAGAGACCCTGTCTCAAAAAGATAAATAGATGAATAAACAAATAAATAAATATAAATTTTATATATGTAGATATATGTAGAGATTAAACTCAGGTGCTTAGGCATGATAGGCAAAAGCTCTACCACTGAGCTACATCTTTAATCCTTCTCTTTTACCTTTGTTTAAGTCTGCATATATTTGCTTCTTGCCTTTCTGTAAATATAATGAAGTTTACTGATTCTGGAATATGTCTCATGATATCATTTCAAAAACACTTCAAGCTGATAACACTTTACTCAAAAGAAGGGTCTTTTACTCAATGGGAGTATTCAGAAATTAAAAACAAAAAATAAGATTGTACAATTTTTCATTTTATTATTAGTATAAATGAAATAAGCATGGATGCAATATACATTTCTGAGGTCTTAGTTGTTTTAAATTTTGTAGGCATTATCTAGCTTCCAAAAAGCAAATTCTTTAGTAGCAGGAATGCAGAACTTTAAGAGAGAAGTACTGTGACAAGGATACATTAAATCTCTTATGTACAAAGATTCCAAAAAAAAAAAAAAAAAAAAAAGTCAAGAGTTAGATGCAGGCCTAAGACCAAAAAGGATTGCTGTTCTCCAGCATCATACAAAGTGGTCCTGGAACAAAAATGCCTGGAAGCTGTGTCCATTCAATCTGGATAGATCAATAGACATCATAGTTTCATTCAAAATTATAATTTAAATACTCTGTGATTTCACCACCGAGGTTTTCACGACTGAGGTGACTGATTGTTCAGAAACATTTAGCCCTGTCTGTAGGTTTATGGCTTCTGACTTGTTTAAGACCATTCCCAAAGTGAGAGCTGATTTGCCACGGTTATGAAGCTTTCAGGACACGAACTATAAGAATGACAAACTGCAGCAGTTGGAAATGTGTCTTCAGCTACTCACTTGCAACTCCCATTTATGTCTCTAGGAACAGAGAAATGAGGACCCAGGGACTAAATCTGTCCCAGTCAGTTACAGCATAGGTAACACATAAATATTAATGCTCATTGTAGTTAGCGCGGTGTGCAGAAATATCAGAGTGTAACTGATAATTGCCAATACATTTTATTCAGGTTATAGAGGAATAAGTGAAAACCACTTTACTGTAATTTTAAAATGAGTCCATCATAATAATTATAAAATATTCTTTCCATTCTGTTGATTATTCCAATGGGCTATTCCTAAAATGAACCATTTATGCTTCACCCCTGTTGCCATGTGCTTTCAGGGCAGATGTGACTGTGGATCTGTTACTCGATTCAGTCAATGAAACGGTCTGTAGTCAGTGAACGGTTGTTGTCAATTTACTGGTGCCTGTCTCCTTACCATTCTTGGCATTCTTTATACAAAAGGGAATGTTCAGATAAGTAAAAGCATTCAAGATGGATTTCATGGCATTTTAGGGTGGTCATGGTATTGGAGGAGGAGACCCCTCTGCATCCTGCCCAGCCACCTGTTGGACTCTTTCCTCTGTTGATACATTTTCTCTATGGATTATTCCTTTCATTCTCAACCCCCTTCTGTCCCAAGCTTAAAACAACACTGGATGTTATCAAATACTCACCCATGGCAGATGTCCTGTCATGCAATTTAAATTCACTACACTGTCTAAGTCATTTTTCCCCCTCACTGGGACAAATTACCTGATACCGACAACTTGAAGGAGCAAAGGTTTATTCAGTCCATAGTTGGCTCACTCAAAGGCAAAAAATGTGTGGAAAGGCATTGCGAGGGAAAACTGCCCCTGCTGTGGCCCCTGGGAAGTGGACAGTGAAGGGAGGCACCAGGGACAGAGTTACACACTTCTGGGTCACACCCTCATCACCTCCTGCTTCCAACCAGTGAGTCAGCCCTAGGCCCCCATGGTCCAGTCCTCTTCCAAAGCCCCACCTATGAGCGCACAAGGCCTGTTAGGGACAGTCTAGATATAATCCAAGGCTCAAAACTACAAAGTATATTTTTGTCATTGTTCTTGTGGCAAATTGATACTTTTGCCTCCCCTCTTTTCCAAAGCTACCCTCCAGTGTTTCTTTGAGTTACTAACCCTGCCTTTTCAATGGGGCTCTGGAAGATGGAAGAGTGAACCACAACATTGACCCCTTTTCCCTGCCAAGGTGTTTCACCTGCTGTAACTTGGTTCATCTCCGTCAGCCTGAGTGACACCAGCATAGAAAAGGGCTGGAATAGCATCATTCTGTCGCTGGAGCACTGGTAAGAATGTTTCCCCTGCCTTCTAGATCCGTGCCATCACCTGTTATAACTTGACAAAGCTAAATCCATTTTAGGGCCACCTCCACCATGTTGTTCTTCTGTATGCGCCAAAACTAAGTTAAGTTTCGGTTGCCATGGTCATTGTTTCCATGAGGCTCTGGCTTTCCATTGTGATGTCAATCATACAAGCATAAGTTTCAGTTTCCATGGTCACTGTGTCCATAAGTTTCTGTCTCCCCATTGTGATACCAATCACACATCCACTCCCTTGCTTTTAGTACAGACCAACAGCCTGTGTCATCCAATCAAGTTACAAGTTATCACACCCCCTTGTTAATTCCACTAATGGAGGAAAAGGTCTATTCCACAATGATTGCTGTTGGCTTCTGTAGTACAGCTTGCTTCAGTATAACCTGTATCCTCCAATCAGATTATAGATCCTCATGCCCCTTGTTCTGTAAACCCACCAATCAAAAAGATTTTTTACCCTATCAATGACTGCAGTTGGCTTCTGTATCACTGCTTGCTTCTATATAATCCCTACACACCTCCCCCTTGGCGGGCCTTTCTGTGCACTTGCACTGAGACCGCCACTGGATGCCAGCTAAAATAAAGCGCTCTTTTTCTTTTTGGGCATCTGCCTCTGTTGTCTCATTCTTAGAGTACAACATCACCTAGTTCCTATTCTTTCTCCTTCCTTCTGAGAAACAACAATGGTCCTTCCAATACATTACTCTCTTGGGCGATAGTGAATCTGTTCCTGTTGCTTGCAATGAAGATGCTTAACTGACATGTTCCCACTTCACAGAGAAAAACAAGAAAACTACAGCCTACAGGGGCTAAGTCACTTATCCAAAACAAAAGAACCCGGATACCCTGAGGCCAGTCAGATTCTCAAACACAGGAAGGAAAATCATACTGTGTGGGCCATTCTGCAGGGCAGGGCAGGGAGTAAACAGCCCCTTGTGTTCCCTTTCAAATTTCTAAAACCCCAGCACTGCTGTTGGATCAGATGCTATCCACACTCCAGGTTTGGTCATGCAACTCATAGATCATAACTGAAACACAGAGTAGAAAATTGATTCACACCATACTGCTCTCAACAACATTGCATTATTACTGGTATCTAAGCCCACCACCCTGCTCCTTGGCCTATGATCCTATATATTTGGGGGTTTTACATCCCAAAGTCAGCAATATAAGGACAAAGCTCTGTGGCTTGGTGGTATGATACAACAGGAAACAAGGCCTGAGGTTAGTTAGGCCTTCTGATTTCAGGCTGGCCACTGGCTGGCTATGTGACCCTGGGAAGATCAGCTCTGTAGGTCTTGGTTCTGTTACCTGTGGAAGAGGACAGGTGGTGACTCTTGCTGTATAGAATGCGGTGGGGACATGGTGGGATCATGCCCTTTTTGAGTTCACTACTGAACCTTATAAAGCTTCACAAATGTTCATATTGTTTGTACTTCCCAAATCTAAAGATCCATACCATCCAAAGAATTTCAAGAGCATGTTCTTTGTTGTCCAACCCCTTTCACTGATACTCAGACTTCTTTCTCTTTCCTTTCTTCATTAAGTTGCATGTTTATAATAAAGTGCATGTATCCCACTTGCCATCAGTGAGTCTAAGAGTGTCTGAGGCTCCTCCCTGAATTTGTACTCCTTGGGACAGCTCTCATTTCCCTTGAGGAAGTCTGATCTAAATGATCACACATGAGGCAGAGTGGGCTAATGCTGTGAGTGACAGACAGAAGCAGCCCTAGTTCTCCCTGGCAGTGGTCATGCCCTAGAGACCGGCAGCATCTCTGAGAGAGCTGGCACTGCACACTCATCCTGCAGGGCAGGCACGGCGCACAGCCTGCAGAAGGCCAGTGGGACTGTTGGGGCACAGGAAACCTGGAAAGGAGGGTGGAGAGCTTGTGCGTTTAACAGGCATCAGGGAATCCACCTTTTCCAAAACATTTTAGAATTTTAAAAAATCTCTTCTTATTTTATAACCTATTTACTTCAAAAGGAAATGAGACAGATATTGTTATTATTCTCATTTTATAGGAAAATAAGGAACAAGTGATTGGAGTTGTTCAGAGCCAACCTCTTTGCCACAAGGCCAGCAACTGAGGTCAGCATAGGAACTGAAAAGAAATCCTGCTGGGCTCTTCTTAAATTCTGCCTCAGCCTTCTTGTGCTATGTGTGTCTGGACTTGCTCTCTCTGAATAAACATGCCCGGGGAGCTCCAGGAGATTCCCTGAGGAGTTGGGGTGGGAAGGAGAGCCACTAGAAGGCTCTGGCTGATTTTCCTGGGAGCAATTCTGGAGGAGAACTTCCGAGGAATGAAATTCTCCACTTCATTACACCAGTAACTAATCTAATCAACCAGTCCGGTAAGTGGGCTAATTTCTGGTGCCTGAGTTTCTGCCTCAGCCCACCCACTCTCCCCGATGCCCTTTGGGGCCGCCCAGCCTCAAATGACCGCTAGCAGTTCATTCATTCACTAATGCTGTTTGCCAGGCACCTTGAGAAAAACTGGGAAGTGGCCGTGTGGTACAGTGACTCATCTTGTTGTCCAACACAAAATCCTTTATTTTTCCACAAATAAAGATGATCCTATCTTATACCACTTGTCTGCCTATAACTTAAGTATGCCTTGAAGAACTGATAAAAAGTAGCTTGTTTTTCAGACTTCTATTTCCTCTGTCCAAGAAGAACACGTCCATTCTTTTTCTTGGCTCCAGCTATCCTGACTGCCAATCACAAAGGACATCACCCTCTTGATTCTAAGTTACATTCCTATTTCTTTCCAGACACCAGTTACCTTCTTTCCTTCTAAGTACAGTCCTGACAGGTCACAATCCTGCAACACAAAAACAAAAACAAAAAAAGCAATTCCCTGACCAACAATCTGTCCCAAGGTATTTATTACCTCCTTAGTGAAAAGCATACATCCAGAAAAAAACAGGTATGTGAACATTTACCTCTGCTTTGTTTACAGTTGTTCTTAAACTGGAAATGGCTTATTTGAGTCCATCAACAAAAGGATATAAGCACATGCTTAGACCAGCACAGGGACCTACATTCGATCCCTGGCACTACAGATCATCTCCACACACACCTCTACCTTGGGCATACTGAGCCAGCCACCAAAACTGGGTGTACTGGCACATGCCTGTAGTCCCCACACTGGGGAGTTTGAATACAAGAGGATCACTGTGAGTCTGAGCTGCGTAGTGAAACCCTGTACCAAATACATTTTAAAACATTTTTAAAAGGACAGAAAAATAAATGTGACACGTTCACACTATTTAGCATAAAAAACAATGAATCACTGCCAGAACCCACTGAGTTGCACCTTTCAGCTCTGTGCATTTGACTGTGTATGAATTTTACCTTAATTAAAATCATTAGTAGTTCCTTATTTCCTTTCTAATGATGTGCAAATCACCTGCCCTGTCCATATAGTCAAAGAGTAGATTCACAGTTGCCAGGGTCCTAGGGAAAGGAGAACAGGAAGCAATAGGTATGGGGCTTGGGAGAGGAGGAGGAGAATACTCTGAAATTAGACTGTGATGTTGGTTGCACAGGTCTGAATATAGTAAAAGTCAGGAAATTGTGCACTTTGGAAGAATGAATTTTGCCCTATATGAATCATTTCTTCATAAGGAAGTTTCTTTTTTGTTATATCTTTGCCAGTACTTGTTCTCTTTTCTTTTTCTTAGAAATATCTGTTTAGGATTCCAGGCGATGCCCTAAACTAGATCCCAACCTGGGGATCCCTGAATGCTCCACTTCTTACGTCTTCTCAGATCATTCCAGTCTCCCTCAATCCTAACGTGCCCCATATCTCCACATCAATGAAGGCCCATTGCCAAAGACTATACCTTTCCCTGTCTTCCCTGTGGGATGTAGCCTCTCTCCCCTTTCCTCATCCTGTGGAGGAACTCATCCTTTTCTGCCTTTCATTATGTTTGCCTGAACAATTGTCTCATTGTTATAAAATTATAGAATTAGTGAGGACAAGAACTCTTCCTTGTATCTTTGACAACACATTCATATTGCTCAATAAATGCTTGGTGAACTGAAGCATGCGCCACTCTAATTATCAATTGAAGGCCAGAAAAAAAAATAATATCAACCTTTCCCCAGCCCCCTAGACCTGGTACTCCCCCCAGCCCGTGGTAACCAAAACTCTACTCTTAACTTCTTTAAGGTCTTTTTCATTCCACATATAAGTGAGATCTTGGGTTACCTCGTTGTTCTGTGACTGGATTATTTCACCTAACATAATGATCTCCAGTTCCATCCCTGTTGCCACAAATGACAGGATTTCTTCTTTTTATAGCTAAATAGTATTCCGTTGTGAAATAGCTACCACATTTCCTTTACCCATTCATCAACAGATGCGTATTCGGTTGTATTCCGTAATCCTGGTTATTATGAACAGTCCTGGTATTAACATGGAAATGCACATGTCTTTTCAATATATAGGTTGTATTTTCTTTGGATATATACTCAGTAATAGGATCGTCCCATCATACAGTAGCTCTAACTTGGGGAGGAGGGGGATTGCCATAGTTGCCATAATGGCCATAGTAATTTACAACCCTGCCAACAATGCAGAGGAGTTTCTTTTTTCTTATATCTTTATCAGTACTTGTTCTTTTCTTTTTCTTAGAAATATCTGTTTAGGTCTACTACCCATTTTAAATTGGGTTATTTGGCAAGTTTTGCTATTGAATTTCAAAGTTCTTTATATATTCTAGGTAATAAGTGCTTGTCAGATCTGTAATTTGAGAATATTTTCTCCTGGTCTGTAGATTTTTTCCTTTTACTCTGGTAATTGTTTCCTTTGCTGTACAGAGGTTTTTTAGTTTGATGTAATCCCATTTGTCTACCATTGATTTTTTTTTTCCTTAAGTTTGCAGATCCTTGTGCAAAAAAATCCTTGACCATTGCAATATCCTAAAGTGTTTCACTTACTTTTTTTTTCTAGTATTTTTCTTGTTTCCCATCTTATGTTTAACTCTCTGATCTTTTTTTTCTTTTTCTTTCTTTCTTTTTTTTTTTTTTTCTGTATTTGGTACAGGGTCTCACTATGCAGCTCAGACTAATGGTAATCCTCCTGTTTTCAGCCTCCCCAGAATTGGGACTACAGGCATGTGCACCATGCCCAGCATCTCAGTGGCCAGTTCAGTGTGCCCTAGGGGCAGGGCCAGTGCGACATGTGGGGCCAAGAATTGAACCCTGGTCCTGCGCTTGCCACATTAGGTGCTTTGTTCACCGAGCAATCTTGCTGACCCTTTCTCTGATCTATTTTGAGTTGGTTTTTGTAACTGCTGAGAGATCCGGAGACCTAGTTCATTCTTCAGCATCTGGACACCCAATTTCTTTAGAACAGTCTATGAGAAATGCTGTCCTTTCTCCAGTGTGTGATGGTTGAATCAGGAGACAATGTTAAGAGCTTAGCCTATATAGCCTCAGTTTGTGCAAGCATATTTTATAATGTTCACACAATGACAACATTACCTGAAGGTTCTGGTCATTAAGTACTTTGTAGCTTGGATTTTAAAGTTAAAGGACAAAAAGCCTCCCTCCCCCAATAATCACATCTGTAAGAAGAGATAAAGCAGAGGTTCAGCATCTGTGTTGCCTACACAGGAGGCCTTGCACAACCTTTACTAGACTATAGGCCTCTGAAAGGATCCAAAGAAAGACACTCCATCTGGAACACAAAGAGCTGAAAGAGCAGAGAATTGCGTTTTGTCCTCACGGTCGGATGCATTTCCTTTTCATCATATCCCCCTCTGATCCACATATTGAGAACTTCCCTGGACTTTCAGAGAGCTGAGCAAATGGACAATATTCCAGCAATGAGTCATTTGGTTCCTGAGCGAATCTCCAGTTTTCTTCGGATCCCCACTTTAGGGCTTGGATCCTCCCGGCCCTTTTTATCAGTAATTCCAAGTAGGAACTCTGTATATAAAACCCAGCAGGAGAGCACTTTAATTCAGTGCTTAGGGAAAGGGAAATGAGCTGGATCCGGAGGTCAACACTGCTTTTGTTCTAACATGAATTACTCTCCCGTGCTCACTCTTAGTGTCACTGAAAGAGTAACATTTAAAAAGAAAGCATGAGAGGAGATCTCACCTACTAGTACATCTTTCTATCTCTCCTATTCACAAAAAGGAGGTCAGGCCTACCTAAAGGCTCAGGACTTTGGGGTGACTCTGAGGTGATCTCAGAACTACTGAGCATCTGGGAGCGATGGCCTAAGGTCGCTGTGGATCTGGACAAGCACCCAGATCGCTTGCAATGCCAGCATCTTCGCATTCTGGGCTCACCCGTGTACCTTTCATTCCTTGGTAACTGCAGCTTCTGCCGCAGTCCACAGAGCTTCGGCAGGTAGGCAATCAGCCCTCTGCCATGTGCCAGCTGCAGGTCTTCCAACATTTGTTTAAACTTTCTGAGCTTCTGCATTCTTTTCCAATTGGAAAAGGAAAATGACAGTTGCCCACTGGGGTACGATGTGCCCAGTGTTAGTGTAAGCACCATGGCTGGTCCTAAGCAAGCACTCAGGGTGAAGTTAGCATTATTCAGATTAAACAATGTCCATGCTAACCATGCAGCATTATAGCAATTCCTGACTGGTCTCTACTTGTCGCCAGGCCCTTTCACACTGGTGCCAGGGATAGACAGGGCAGCTCCGGCAAGTGAGTCTGAAATGAAGGCACTTGTGGCCACCCTAGTGATGTGACATTGGAACCTTCCTGCCTAGGGACAGATGGCTGTGAACAGCAAGGAGAGGGGAAGAGCAGATTTGTCTGCTCTGCTGTAGGGAAAATGAGATTTATAGGGCCGGGGAGGCTGTTTTTGGAACTCCATGGATTTCCCAAGGATCAGTGCTCTTGCAAAGGCAATGACACTCCTCATTTGCATTCTTTTCTTCCCAGTTTCAGCTTTACACTTTGCAAAGACCCACAACACTGATCAGCTCCAGAGACACGGGGTCCCACTGTATGCATCTCTCCATTTTTAGGGTCCTGTTGGCAGGTTAGGGACACATTCACAAGTCTTGGAAAAGAAGGAAAACCCAGCTTCTAACTCAGATTCTGCATTTCCGTGTTAACGTCTTTAAATTATTCGGACTATAAAAACACGAACAGGCTTACTGTTATTGGAATAGCGGAAAGAGACTGCAAGGACTGTATGAACAAAGACAGGTGCGGCAGGCCATTCCCTAGGATCGCAGTAGTTATAAAATTGGGGCAATGATGAGACTGTGATGAAAACTTCAGTAATAGCCAAGTGTCGCCTTTGACTGGGCCCTGACTCCTTCCCCTAACACAGGGTCCAGCTGAGCCCTTCCTCTCTGCTCACCTGGGTTAGCGAGAACCCAGGAATGTCAGGGAGCTGTGATCTCAGTTTTCTAGCTAAATTCAGGCCCAGGGAAGTTTTAGCTCAAAAGAAGCAGTATGTATGGGTAGTCCCTGAGCTAGGTCCTGTGCTCAGAGGTACACACTACCCACTAACTACGATGAGGTCCATGGAAGGTCTGGAAACTGATGACTTTGGAATTATTGCTTAAAATCTTAAAGCTTAGCCAGACATGGTGGTGTGGGCCTGAAATCTCAATGGTCTAGGAGGCTTAGGTGGGAGGATCCTATGTTCAAGCCTGACCTGGGCAACTTAGCTTAATGTGAATGAATGAATGAATTGATATAAGGAATGATAAACTAGAAGACTTCATATATAAGTGGATGTATCTTGAACATACACTCATAAATGAAACAAACCAAACAAGACCTACATATGCAAGCACTGTATAGTCTCCCTAGTGTACTCAAAAGAAGAATAAATAAATAAATAAATAAATAAATAAATAAATAAATACATAAATAAATAAACGTGGGGCGTGTGCCAGGAATCAGACTCAGGACCTTGCATTTTCTGCATCTTCAGCCCCTCTAAAAATTTTTTAGAAGAGTGTCTTAAATACAAAAGGCATTTGGAGGAGTTAAACAAAATTAAGGTTTATTAAAAGCGTTAATGTTTAATTATTTGACCTATCTTACATACCTATATCTACTAATCTAAACAGATTTGATGATGAAAATACGTCATACAACCATTGTTAAATTTTTGTTCTTGTTTTGAAATTCCGTACTATATGTACTCTTGCTTAGTACTCTTTTTCTATCACTGTTTCTGCTATTTTTACTCTTTAAAAGAAAATTTTAAATATTAAAAAATAAGAAAGAAAAAGAGTTCCACATGACTGGACTCTCCAATGCTGAATTGAAATAAACTTTCTCTGTTTATATAAAAAAAAAAGAATGGGGATCCGGCAGGATGGATCAGTGGTCTAAAGTGCCTGCTTAGGAAAGCTTGGGTGGCTGCAGGTACCGCGGTTTTATTTATTTTTTATTTATTTATTTTATTTTTTTTTTTTGTCTTTTTTGAGACAGGGTCTCTCTATGCAGTTGAGGCTGGTCCTGCGCTCACTTTTGTAGCCCAGGCTGGTCTCGAACTCACACCAATCCTCCTGCCTCAGCCTCCCAAGTGCTGGGATTACAGGCATGAGCCACCACGCCCGGCTCCCTGGTACCGTGGTTTGATCCCCGGCACCACATGCTGCACCAGCCCTGCCCTCAGGGCAGTCTGAGCCAGCCATAAAAATAAACAAACAAACAAAAGTTCTGAAACAAGAAAAAAATAAAATAAAAAATTCTTAAAAAATAAAATGAATGAATGCATGCATGAATGAACCAATAAATAAACAGGACTGGGGATGCAACTTAGTGTGATGGCCCTGCATTCAATCCCCAATATCCAGTAGTAATACTAGTAGTAGTAGCAATAATACTACTAATAATAATAATAATAATAACAATAATAATAATAAACCATATTGAAAGAAAATTAGATCCTGAGATTTCATTTTCATTCTAGCACCTGAACCTGAACTTAGGTTCAGGGTGGATACTTAGACGAGCTACTGACAATGTCTGAACCTTATTTCTTCACCTATAGTAAGACCATCCCTGTTCTACTGATGTTTTTGTGAGATTAGATATATTTGTCAATGCGAAGCACTGAACAAATACGAGTGATTGATTTTTATCTCCATAACTCTGGGGCCTTGGAAGAAATAATGACAAGGTGACTGATTATTTTCAAGGTCCTTAGGATAAGAGGGAGGAAGGAGGAAGGCTTGCGGTGTCCTCTTGTGGTGGAGAGCCAGGGCAGGCAGGAAGCACGCTGCCTGTATCTTCTTAGAAGGGCAATGATTTCATTCAAGTTGCTATGGACAGGAAACCAGCTCAAACTGAGGTTTCTGCAGTCTGTTCTCCCAGCACAGACCACCCTGACACCAGTTATGTGTGGCTTTTTCCACACAACCTACAAGCAAGCGATCCTGCTGTGATAGAATACCTGGGCCTCTTCCCATCCAATTCAGGTAACATTGCCCTGCAGACAGCATCCAAGCCCACAGGTTAAGGGCCCACTGCACTTCCCATTCTTTAGACACCGTTCCGAGCCTTAGGCTGTGTCTACCCATTGCTTTAACTAGATGGCTAAGTCCTCACAACCTCCTTGGAACACATACAAGCTTATGGGTTTATTATAAGGGATCTTCCACTGACAGCAAATAAAGAGATCCATGGAAAGAGGTATGCGGAAGGGGGTGCAGAGCTGCCATGACCTCTCTGGGCACCCAAGCCTCCAGAGACTTCCTGGGTCCAGCTGTCTGAGAAGTCCCTGTCTTCTCCTTTTGGCTTTCATGAGGCCATCATGATGCAGACGGGGCTTAGAAGTCCTCAGTCACTGGAGATCAGTTTAACCAACAGCTGGTCAGAGGTGGGTGCTTCGGTCTTTCCAGTGACAATCCCCATCCTGGGGTTACCTCAAGGCTCCTATTGGCACAGACAAAAAAAACAAAAACAAAAACAAAAAAAACTATTGCTTTGGAGATTTCAAGGATTTTACTAGTGCGTTCCAGAAAACACAGCAAAGACCAAATATATATTATTTGCTCTGCCATGAGGGCTTCACCCTTGTAATCTATCTATCTCCCTGAAGCCCCAGCTCCTGGTCCCACCACCCTGACCATTCGCCTTCCCACATACAAAGTGGAGGCATAACATCAGAGCTTCTGGAAACAGGGGGAAGAACCGTGGAATGCAATTTTAGTTCCAAAACATGGACATATGCACACAGACACATCATCCTCTTGCTCAGGACTCCTGGACCCACATCTGTGTCCCAGCCAGGAGCACAGGCCCCAGGCTTAGAGTAGAAGGTGCCAGAGCAGTGCGCTCTCAGCTCACATGGTTACAGATGACTGAATCTTATCTACCACACACTTCCCCGAGCATGTGTGAGCTCTGTGATGCCGTACCAGGAGAGGGTGTGGAGGACACAAGGATCGCAGGACCTGGCTTCTGCCCTCGAGAACACTGTGTGAGGATAGATGGGCTGAGCCACAGAAGACAGTGAAGACGTTTAGCAAAAGGGAAGGGAGAATTCAGACCTAAGCAGCAACTCTTTAATCGTCAGAATGGTAATCCTGGCCTTGCCTCAGGAGGGAGGCTGGAGGGGTCTCCTGCTTCAGCTCTGTGGAGGAGACTGACCCCAGCCATCTCAGCCTTAGACATCCACTTGGTCAGAGCAGCACTGAGGCAGGTAGTACCATCAGGTCCCCTGCACTGTATAATTCCAAGACACCCTCATTTCGAGGTTGCTAAAAATAGAAGCATAGCGTCTGGTATGTAACAATATACAATATTGCAGCTGTGTCTTTATGATGAATAATAATACTTTGGAGTTATATGATGAGGCAATCACTTTGCAAGTGCAATCTCATTAACCCTCACAATATTCTGATTAGGTAGGCAGGTGGCAAGTGATCTGAAGTCAGTTTGCAATTGAAGGAGCCAAGACACAAAGAAGCGGAGCAACTTCCTGAGCAGCACGCGGCTTCTGTGGCACAGTGGGAAATTTGGTCTTCTTGCCCCAAAGCCACAGCTCTGAGCAGTGGCCTTGAATGGTGCTTAGAAAATGTAACTGGCTTCTCTTGAAAACCTGCCGACACCACCCCAAAATGGAGCGGCTAGCTGCCTGGTCCTGTCTTTCTCTTCTGCCAATTAGCTTCTTCCTCCCTCCAAACTCCAAGGTGCCTTGACACAAACCAAGTAAATTTCAAAGCACACCTAAGTCTCTGTATGACTTCTCCCTCGCACCCACCACCGTTATAGCTCCCGAGTTTTTGTTGTTGTGTGGGAGTTGAATTTAGTTGAAGGACAGTTGTTTTCAAAAGCAGTCACCATTCTAAGTCTTTAAAGATGTGGACAATCACTCTAGCTATGTGGCTTTCTTCTCTCTGTCCTGATTTTATTCATTTCTGTAAGGAGGGACCCCCCCACACACACACACACACATCTGTTTGCTTTCTTAAACCCCAGTCAGTGCTTTCCTGGAGACTAGAAGAACAGGTTTGGTGGTCCATCAGTCAAGACACATTTGCCAGCCACAGTGAAGGCATCTTCAGCACCTCTGGGGAAATACAGATGTTCATTTATGGGGGGATTGTGAGATTAATATGGGATCTTGGGTCCTATGCTTTGGGGCACAGGAGTCTTGGATCCCTTTGAGACAATAGCATGCACCCACATCTTCAGATTGTTAATTGTGCAGTGCCCCCTAGGGATTTTTGCTTTGCTGGTGGCAATTTGCTTGAAATCCTCCAGGAGATATTTACCAGCCCAGCTTAGCTGCTATTTGTCTCATGGAAAGCTGTACCTTTCTGTGACCTTTGTTGCATGGAGTCTACCCCTTTCCCGGGCAAGTCGTGTGGTACACTTTGGTACTTGAATGGTTCCCTCCCTCTTTGTCTTTATTTTATTTCCCTGACATGACCATATTTGCATAATCTGGGGTAGACCAATTGCCTCTGTGCTCTGAAAGCTCTGCTTTCACCCTCCCACACACATTTCGCCTGCTATTCTGTAAACATCTCTGGATTGGAGAAAGGGAGATGAACAAACTGCGAATTATAGACACTTAGGCATCGGTACTTACATATTTATCTGCACTTACCGATGGGCTGGAGGATTTCTCCACACTCTGAAATGTTCTCTTCGAAATCCCATTTAAGTCAAAAACTTTTATCAGAAAAATGAAATTGCTTCATGATTGAATAGCACTTTGCTTCTAAGTACCGGCCATCGAGGCTGATGAAATGACCAGGACGACGTCTGTCCCCACAAAGACATCCTGCCCTTTATTTTTGGAGTAAAAGCCTTCCACACCATATTCCCTCACATAGGTCCTTCCCCTAGAGGCAGTGTCCAGCGACAGTTAAAGACATGCTGCTGCCTGCTGAGAACACAATAAATATGCCTCCTCTGACTGCTTGTGTAGCTTGTTTCTCTTTTAATAATGCATAAGACAGCCCTGGGAAGAATCTTCCTTCATGCATTATATATTTTTAAACACACACACACACACACACACACACACACACACACACAGAGAGAGATGCACACACATGCACAAATCCTGTACACAACAACTTTAGCAAATATATGCATGATCAAAACAGTTCAGAAATGTGCGATCTGCAAATGAGCAGAGGGCAGCCGGTTTTTGAATAGGCTTCATCAGCAGAGGAGAGAGGTCAGCCGTGGAGATTAGTTATAGGAGCTATTAAGTCTCCTCTGACACCCATGGTACAAGCTGCTTAACATAATCAGCCGCAATCAGCAAAACTGCTGTTTATTACAAAACGTTTTTCCCTTTTAATATTTCATATTGTTATGTAAAATGATGCAGTGTAGGGACACACACATTTCACCGGGGACAAATTGTACAAATTGTCAGCAATAATAATTTGTGGCTCTTCTCCTGACATCTTGTGAAGTTAAGACCATCGAACGATACCTCTCCAGAGCTATTTTCTCTAATGTGGTTAATGGTTTGCACCGGAGTTGACCGGCCATTCTCTGTGCGGTGTTATGGCCATTTAGTGGCGTGAGAAAATGTTTGTGTGACCGTATATCAACCAGACAAGTCTGTAATCCTGGGCCACAGAGCTTGGTTGTACTTATCCTTCCCCATCTGGACAGAGCCCACTGTTACGGCTGTGCCTCCTACTGGCAAACGCGTCAACAGAGATATTTCCTAGCCTGTCTCAATCACCAACATAATTCCACTTTCAAAACATTTTCATTTAAATAGAACCAATTATTAAGTGCACAGTAGGAGGCTGTATAAAATTTCCTTGCATTTCACATACTGGGTATTGAGATAGGAGAAGCTTCCCGGCTGTCTAATAATTGAATGGGTTGCAGAGACCTATGCTAGAGGACTCCTGGCCACTGTCCACATTGCTATAATGGGAAGGGGGAGCAACAGAGGTAACATTACCAGCTGTCATTCAAGCCCACTTAGAATTCATACAAGATGCCCCAGGTCCCATTCATGGCCACTGGTCACCCAGATCAGAACCAGTCTTACTGATTCATGGGAACATGGCTGAAGAGGAGATGTTGGAATGGGGCTTGGGTATTTTATTTGCACAAACAGGAAAAAACATTGAATGTAAAACCAGCCTTGTCTAGCTGGGGTTGTAGTTCAGTGGTAGAACATTTATCTCACATGCTAGAGGCTCTGGGTCCAGTTCTTCAGCACTACAAAAACAAACAAATGGAAAAAACAAACAAAACAAAACACACTGTCCTTTTGGCATGGTTATCTTGGCAAGCCAAATGACACATTATTGAAATACATGGGAGTGGTAAATCGCTCAAATTTTGGCCCGTCTGGTTTATAAGACATGAAGGATCATCAGGGTACTACCTCATAGACTGGAATCCCAGTCTAACCACCTACTTTATTGATTGTGCCTGGCTACCAATAAATGAGCAGTCCTCATGCTTTGTACAACTCTTTACTAGAATAATAAAGATTATTAGGGTAATTCTTTTGGAGCTGTGATAAACTTCTTAAGGAGTTTTTCCTGTTCACCTCTATGTACATTACTATCTGTCTGTAACAACCACATACAGTAGGCGCTTAATTGATGTTTGTTGAGTGAATAGACAGGTTTTCTTTTCTTTTTGAGACAGAGTCTTGTTCTGAAGTACAGGTTGGCCTGAATTCACTTGGTAGCCCAGGCTGGCCTCAAACTCCCAGTAGTCCTTCTGCTTCAGCCTCTCTGTGCTGGGATTACAGGCATGCACCATCCTACCCAGCATAACAGATTGTTTTCAAAAATTAAATTCCTTCTTAAGGACAAAGTTCTGTCTCTGTTGGGGCTTTGAACTGACACCTATTGTGACACTGGAGTGCTCATTGTCTGAAAATTTCTTAAACCAGGGAAATTTCGCAGGAATTGGTGTTAGGGGACACCATGTCCAAATCCCAATCATCCAACTTGCTAGACCACTGCTATCTAATAGAAACATAATGCAAGCCACTTATGTAATTTTCAGTTTTCTAGAACACATTAGAAAGGTGAAATAGGTAAAATAAATTGTGATAAAACATTAGGGACATATTTTAACCCAACAATTTTATAGTCCACTGAAACATACATAGTCAAACATAGTAAAAAGTATTAACATAACAATTAATATACACATCATCGTATAAAGATGTCTGTTGCTGTCATCCAAGACTTTGAAATTTGGTGTGCATTTTAGACTTAGCATCGTTTCCATACATATGCAATGGGTACAGTTCAAGTACTCAAGAGCACATGTGGCTCCTAGCAGCTGTATTAGACAGTGGGGTCCTGACATGTCTCTCAGCCTTTAGCCAGGGTCTTCCCGCAACTGCTACCTCAGGAGGTAGGCTGCAGAGACAGCAGAGACAACTGACAATAAGCACTTCTGTGGTCACTTCTCTGCTGTATGTGGCCTTTTCTCCCCACCCAAAGCAAAGGCACTAGTCACAATGGGATGCTGCTCAAACTAGAACTTCAGAAGCTTATGAGTTCTGCCAGCTTTCACACCAGCAGGGCTAGCCATGTCGTACTCCTTGTGCTAGTTCTTTCCATGCTGTTTTTCCTTCTTCTCAATACACTCTGCCAAAACAGAGGCTCAGAACAGAGACAGTGAATTTCTTTTTTTTTTTTTTTTTTTAATTTTTAATTTCATTTTATTTTTTTTTTTTTTGTTTCAGAGCCTTTGTTTGTTTATTCACTCATTTTTATGGCTGACTCAGCCTGCCCCGAGAGCAGGGCTGGCACAGCATGTGGTGCCGGGGATCAAACCGTGGTCCCTGAAGCCGCCCAAACTTTCCCAAGCAGGGGCTTTAGACCACTGAGCCATCCCACCGGGCCCGAGACAGTGAATTTCTGGCTGAGACAGGCACCATAGAATGGATGGGACTCCATCAGGCCTGATGTAAGAAAGAGAGGGCTCCAGTTGAGTCCAGGGTGTTTTCCTCATTCAGCTGTGGTGAACTGTGGAGTTAGTTCAGCCATCTCTGAGAGAGTGCTGACAGAGGAGCAGATATTGTTCATTCTTGAGCCCTGAGGCCTTATGACTTGAGGAGGAGGGATGCGTAGGAGGAGTCAGCAGAGGAGGCCCTGGATGGAGCTGTCTAGAGAGGTTGGGACCCTGCAAAGGTAAGAAGATCAAAAGTCCAAAGAAGTAACATTCTCTGAATGGAGGAGGTGGCCAAGGCAGCCTGTGGGCCCCCAAACATGAGCCCCAGCAATTGGGTTGAGAAGTGAGGCTTGGGCAGTTAGCAGAGTAGAATGGAGTGGTATGAGGACAGGTTGCAGGTCACACTGATTTCATGGGGTTGTCAAGTACAGTAACTAGGCCAGAGAGAGGAGATTCAGGAGGACCCGGTTGAATGAGACCTAGGCAACAGAGCTCAGATAGAACAGGACCCTGGAAGTCTGAGGGCTGCCTTGGTCTCATAATTTGGAGGAAACTTACCCTCCCCCACCCCACACACTGCCCAGAGAAAGGCCAGAGACCACCCTCTTCCAGAGGCCACTATCACTGCAGAATGTGGCAGTTTGGGCCTATTGAAATATTTAGCATTAATCAAGATTTGGCTTTCTCAGTATTATATTTGTTTAGAAATTTCATTAATTTTCTTTAAAAATTCTTGTTCGAGGACATCAAGCACAATACAAAAACCATGCTTGAATACCTGTCATCTTGATCTTCTATGTGTGTACCGTTTCTAATGTCATATCAATTATTGCTATACTCTCTTTAAAATAAATTTTTTTAAAAGATAAAAAAAAAAAAGAAAAGAGAGAGAAGACAAAATTTTAAGGTTTCTGGAAAGCAAGTAGTAATATTCAATCTTACCTAACTATATCAATTAATCTGAGCAACAGATTTGACAGTAAAAATAGATAATATATCAGTCTTATTCTTGGTTTAAAAATCTGTAGCACGCACATGGTTGTGTGTTATCCTGTCTCTGTCTTTATTCCTAATTTTTGTTCTTGCTTTTGTTTTTACTCTTCAAAATAAAATCAACTTAAGAAAAAAAGAAATTCTTGTCAATGTCATGATCTAGACTCTCTGAAATGAGAAGTTAGTTAAGTAAGTAATAGCGCATTCCAACAATGCAGTGGGAAATGCTACCTGGAAAGGCCAGGTGAGAGCTGTCCACATGGATGCAGCAGTGAGTACGAGATTCAGACTTGAGTGAACAGTCATCGCTGATTGGCTCAGAACAAGGCGCAGTATAGCACGTGCTCACTGTTTGGCAGGAAAACTGTTGATAGCAGTGTGTGGTGTGTGCCTACATATATGCACCTCGGGTGTGGAGTGTGCAGAGGGATTTTCTGGAAGGATAGAAGCTGTTTCTATGAGAAGAATAAAAAAAAAATCCTTTTGCATCTAATCTTTTGTATCACTCAATTTCTAATAGGATTTTTTAAATTGAAGTAACAGTTTGAAGCATTTAAGGCAATGTTTTATTTATCATGTTTCATAGAAATATATTTTATCATGATTCATAGAAACATGATAAAATATCATATAAAATGTATAAAATTTTATATACTATAAAATCTACTATGAAATATATAAAACCTATACATTAATGTTGCCAGTAGTGCCCAGGACTCACTCATTTAGTCCTTTTTCCATTTTCAAATCCGAGACCATGGGAAGACCACTGATTAGAGGTTCACATTCCTTCATGTCAGACCTTTTCCTTTTAGCAATTCTGCTCACTGCCCAAAAGGCAGGTTCAGAGGCTGGCGGGTAACGACACACTGATAGGGGACTGAATATCAGGCAACCTACAGATCCAAAGAACAGGACAAGTTGTGCGAGACCAGACTTAGACCAGAGTCCCTCCCGCCCTCCTTCCCTCTTCCCCCTCTTCTACCTTCCTTCTCTCCCTTCCTCCTTTCTCCCTCCCCACCTGTCATATCATGGACATCATTTGGGCACCATATGGCAAACCAAGATGGCCCAGGGAGATGCCAGGAGGACACAGCACTCTCTGCTCTGTGGCTCTGCTCAGCTTGCAGGTGAGTTAACAAATCACACGTCCTCATTAAACAGCTGTGAAAATGTTCCTCTTCCCACGTGGTAAGGAATATAGTACGATTACAGACTCTTTGAAAAGCAAACAAAAAATAACTATAGACAAAACTCTCTAGCCCACTTGAGGGCTATGTGCTCTCTCTAGGGAGCTGGGATGTGGTAGAAGCAGTCAATTCTAATCAGTGGGAGCCGCAAAGATGAAATGTGGGCTAGGTGAAATACACGCATGTGAAATACATTAGTATTTTAAAATGGCACACTGGGCAATTTTGCTGCCTCCGAATTCTTGCTGCTTTGAAATCCTCTATCCCTCAGAGCTAAACTAATTCTTATAGGGAAGGACAGAATCCAGGCCTGAATTGGGGTCAAGCACTGTTGCTTCCTTACTATATCAGGTCCGGGCTGCAGATATAGCATGGTGGCATAAGCGCCTACCTGCCAAGTTGAAGGTCCTGAGTTGGATCCCCAGTACTACATGACATGCCAGCTCTGGAACTGGACATGATGGTGCATGCCTGTAATCCCAGCACCGGGGAGGCTGACATGGGAGGATCACTATGAGTCCAAACTGTGTAGTGAGACCCTGTATCAAAAATACATACATACATACATACATACATACATGCATACATACTATTTCAGGTGCAGAATTGTGAAACCCACTTTCTCTTGTGAAAGGCTGACTTTGGTTGGAGGAACAAAGGAGCAATGGATTTGAGGAACCCAAAGTTAGAGGATACTAGCTTTCATAATTATCCATAGGAAGATGGGGGATGTAGGTGTAAGAGGTGACCCTAAAATGTGGAAGCAGCAAGCTGCTGTCCAGAAGGCCAGGGAGGAAAAGGCCAAGTGGAGGCAAGGAAAGCTGAGGGGGACATGCCTTAAAATAAGGCACCAAGTAGACCCGTAAGAAAGCAGCCAGTATCTCTTGGTCCTGGCTTTTGGCAAGAAATACTGCAGGAGGCTAGAGACCCTGATGGACTCAGCTGGTTGTGGGTTTCGCTTTCCGCTGGAATTCAGGGAAGAAAGCACCTACCAGGTCCCTAACCCAACATATGTGGCTGCAGGAAGACATGGAAGCAGTGTCTTCACCCAGACAGGGTCTGAGGTGCAGCCCCCAGGTCCTCATAGCCACATGGGAGATGCTGTCCCCTCCCCCTCCAGGGGGAGCAGTAGTGCTGAGAGGACAGGCAGGACAAGTCTTGAATGAAAGGCAGTGGAGCTGTGAGCAGAGGCTTCAAATACCAGCTCTGAGGACCCGTTATGGTCCTTGGATCTAGAGTCTGTTGAGCTCACAGTGCAGTGTGACCTGAGGTCTGTAGGTAAACAATGCACACAAATTGCTGCTCAGGGAGGAGACAGGTTCTTTCCAGCAGACTCTCCTTTTGGGCTTCTTGTAGCTCATCGTGGGCATCTCTTCCTCCTGCCAATATTTCTAGACTGCAGGGAAAAGCCTACTGAGAAGGACGTCTCTACCACTTCTTCCAGCATAAATATGTTTGGATGGTGGCTTCCACTGGCCTACTTCATTCCTTCTTCCGTCACCATTGGGATAGTGTTGCTCCTCTTCTAGAAAGATCATCCAGCCATAAGGATGCAAACCCACACAGGCCATATGACCATCCGGAGGCTTTTTCAATGCCATTTTAAGTGTTCCACTGATACCTTATATCCTATGTATTTTAAGTTTTATTTATAGAGAAGAAACACTTACCCTACTACACACTGTATCTCTGATAGACATTAAAGAAGATTGCGGTCAATTTGCTGTCCTTGGCATGTTGTCTTTCTTCTTCCTCATTAGCCAGAAGCTAAGACAGCAAGGAGCAGACACATGAGCTCACATAATCTGAAAAGCATAGTCGGTGAAATAAGTCAAAATCCCCTCCTAATGATTTTTTTTTTTTTTTGCCTAAAAATTATCTTCCATGTCAGGAAACAGTCCATGAGGAACAGGCGTCTTTTTTCTCTGATTTGCATTGTGGAAAGAAAAGGAAAATAGCACAGATGTGTTCAGTATTGTACAAAGGGCCTATATGGGCATTTCAATCCCTAATATCACACTAGTTTCTGATGCTAATGTAAAATATGTCCTTTTTGCATTTATAATCACGATGAGCAGATGGCCAAGATGATTTAAAGTACTACAGTATGTCTGTTGAAATAATGCGTGCTGCAGTGAGTGTTCCCTAAAACTGGAGTTTAATTGCTTACAAACACATACATGAGAAAGGACCACAGCTCTAAGAGCCATTTGCTTTGCCAGGACAATAGTCAGCAGTTCCCTCTGACAGGCTTTGGCCGAAAGACTTCTTGCAGTAGCAGATGCTTTACACTTCACCATTTCCTCCCTCCCTCCCTCCCTCTCTTTCTCCCTCCCTCCCTCCTTTTCCCTCTTCTTTTCTCCCAAACAAGTTTAATTGACAAAAATGTTATATCAGCACAAAAGTGCCCTAGGTTCTTAAAACAAAATTATACTAAAACAGAAAAATCAAGAAAAATGTAGGCTGATGAAGAATCAAGTATGTACTCTGCTCCACCTTTTTTCTTTTCTGTTTACTACCCTGCCTCCAGCAAGCAATCAACAATGACATTTTATAATGCATCATGATTAATATTGATTGTATGGGTGCTATACTGTCTGAAAGCAAAAGTTACAAGAGTTTCCTTATTTTTTCTAAGTTTTTTTTTCTTGTTTCAGAACTTTTGTTTGTTTATTTATTTTTATGGTCAGCTCAGCCTGCCCTGAAGGCAGGGCTGGCACAGCATGTGGTGCGGGGGATCGAACAGCGGTCCCTGCAGCCACCCAAGCTTTCCTAAGCAGGTGCTTTAGACCACTGAGCCATCCTGCTGGGCCCCAGAGCAGAGTTTCCTTATTTTGGTCCAAGGGTTGCAGAGTACAATCACGGACAGAGGGAAAGGGAGCCCCAGCCCCTGACAGTTTCTTGCACCCCGTGAGCCATGAAGGGGTGCAACCATCAAAGCAGATGGTGACGTTTGGAGGACCAAGTCCCCCTGAGCACCCATGAAGGGAAGTGATACTGTTTGCAAGCAGGAGGACAAGGAAGGAGGCAGCAGCACAGAAGGCAGGCTGAGCGCCAAGGGCCCGGAAGGAAGGCAGCAAGTTTTAGAAAACACTCATTTGACTAATTTGCCTAATGTAATAAAGAAAGGATGGTTTTATTTTCAAATGCAGAAGTGGTGATTGATTAGGTAGGCATTATATTTGCAGCATGTGGAATGAATAATGCTTGTGAATAGATGTGGAAAATATCTCACCAAGAATGAAGAAAAAAAATCCATAAGTCATACAAGGCAGGACACAAAAATACCAACATACCACCATTCAGAGAGAGCTTAAATAATAACAGACTGAAGCTTGGAAGGGGTCCAAGGAAAGAGGAACAGAAAGAGAGCTACACACAGCATAATGGTTCCTAGACAATAGGCAGAGAGAGAGGGGCTGCACATGCTGGTGAATTGGTATTAGCTCTTTCATTATTATAATTACCTAAGTTTAAGGTCAAGTCACCTGTGTATTGCTGATAAAGTGAATGATTTCTTTTAAAATAGAAATAGCTCTTAAATTACTCACAATGTTATAGGAAGAGATAACCCGTGTGGGTGAAATATTCCAGAGTTATTCCCATCTTATAGAGCTATGTTCCTAATAACAAAGGGTACAGAATCCTACCACAGCTACAGTATTCTGCCACAGACAACCAGGGATACATTCCCTGCCTGAGTGCTCTCTTTGGTTGATGGTGGCCCCTCCTGTTACCTGAGACACGCATTCATTTGACAGCTTGAGAAGTTGTCTTAGGATAAGGTTTACCTCAGGTAAGATGCAGCCAGATTTAGACACTTGAACTCAATTCTGCAAGCTCTGATTAGTCATCAAATTATAGCCTAAATCCAAAAAAGACTAGGTGTAGAGTGTATGCAAGATAAAGAGATTCCAAATATTTCTGAATGACGAAATTTCATGAAGCATTATTATTTAACAGTTGGAATAAATTTTTTTATTTAAAATTTATTCATATTGCCCTGTAACACACACAGCTCAAATTCTGATGTAATTTTTCAACAACGTGAATTCCAGAGTTGAAAGTGAATAAAATGCCTGACGCGAAACCTGTAGGAGAATTCAACCAAGCAAGCAGGCCCTGCGTGTGAGTGAGACCACCCTGGGCCCACCAGAAACTCATTCAGCCCAGCAACCATGCCTGGCATGTGAATGCAACCTCATCCATCAGAGAGACCCAGTGTGGAAAACTTATGCAGAACTCCTTGCAGAGAGACTAGAGACAAGACCCACTCAGCTGATCCAGGAGCAGAACATCTTCCCAGAGTGGCATAGCAGGTTCACCTTCAAGGGCTGCAGAAGGAAGAAGTGGAGCTCAGCAGCCAGACCCAAACCATGCTCACCTGGATGAGTTTGAACTTGTAAATCTAGATCTGTGCTAAGGTAAGAACTCTACCAAAGCTCTACACCAAAGATCAGAAGGCAGAGCTATACAAAATAACAAAGAGTGGGAGCAAAATGCATTCTCAGGCCCCGAGCCCACTCAGAACAAATGCAGGAGACAATAGCATAGAAAAAATTGGAAATCAAACAATTGAAATAATAGCATCTGAAGTAAGGAAACAACTGCAGAAAAATATAGAGGATATCAAATCAGAAATAATTTCTGGCAAGGTCAGTCAAATGACCTCAAAACTGACCTTGGGAGATACAAAAGTCATGTGTTCTGTTATACAGATCTTATTTTAACTTGCCCTTAACCACCCAACAGAAAAGTTTAACCATGAACTATGAAAAGTAAAGCTAGATTAGTGTGTTGAGCTGTAAAAGGCTTAAATCAACAGCTGCTGACATTGCCAGTTCTGCCAATAACCTACCGCAATTATGGAATATTGGATTATGTATACAATTACTTTCTCTCAGTTCAATGAGAAGAAATTTTTATACCAATAGTGATTAGAAAAATTATCATGTCTAGATCCTATGCTCTAAATAACTACTACAAGGACAACAATACACATTGTATCAACTATTGGGAATGTACTACTAATGTGTTTTGAAACTATCGCATTGTTATTTCTTATTAAAAGTAATAAAAAAGAATTGATATGTACGATATAATCCCAATATTATAGAAACAAAGACATCATAAAGATACACCTTTTTAATAAAAAGAAATAATTTCTGAAGTAACAAAATAAATACCTATAATAAAAGAAGTACTAAGTGCTTCTAAAGAAGACAATAATAAAAAATAAAAGCAAATAGAAAAATGATGGAATCCTTAAATGAGCAATGTAGGGAAGTAATAGAATGTATGAAGCCAATTCAAAGTGCTATACAGGAACTTAAAACCTCAATCACAAGCTGACAAAACTGTTTAAATGAAAGTGAAAATAGACTTTCAGACCTTAAGGACACCATTGCAGCTTGTGAACGGGTAAAAAAATATCTCTTAAAAACAACTAGGATGCAAGAAAAAAATAATTCAATATCTGCAAGGTGATGCAAAATGAACAACATAAGACTAATAGGTATCAATGAGAAAGAAGGAGTCAATACAAATGATATAAAAATGTGGGCAGAAGTCAATACAAATGATATAAAAAGAATATGGGCAGAAATAATAGCAGAAGCCCTCCTAAATATGGGGAAACAATTTTATGTTCAGCTTACCAAAGCATATAGAACTCCTAATAATGTCAATCCAATTAAAACCACACCCAGACATAGAATAATCAAGACCCCGGAAATTCAGCACTAAAAGCCACTAGAGAAAAGAAACAGATCACATTTAAAGGAAAACCCATCAGAATAATGGCAGATTTCTCTTTACAAACCATCAAATCAAGAAGAGCATAGAGCAAAGTACTTCAAGTCTTGCAAGAAAACAAATTCCAGCCCAAGCTCGATATGCCCTGTAAGACTCTTTTTCAAGTTCATTGGAGAAGTGAAATACTTCCAGGACAAAGAAAAACTAAAGAATTTCATGATAACAAAGCCAATCCTGCGCAGTTTACTAAAAACTATGCTAGAGAGGGATCAAAATGACCACAACTCCATGAAGGAGAATGGAAAGAACCCCCCAAATAGGGCAAACAATTAAACACAGGAGAAAAAGAGATATACAAAAGCAATCTTTCAACTATTCTTTTGTATACAGCAGCAGAGTATGTCCATCAACATATTCTACAAATAGACTTCTCCTGCACCCTGTGGATTATGATTCTGTCTGGGCCTACAGGGTGGACATCAAAGAAATAGTAGCTCAGTCCCACAAGTGACACCTGGCCACCAGTAAGCATCATGGACACTGTCTGTGTCCACAGTATACTAGAATTTTGTGTGATATCCTATCTCCAAACTATTAGAAGTAGTGATCATACATTTTCCATTCCAGTATTTTTGCTATGTTTTATTCTTAGTAATTCTTTAATACCATGGAAACTTTTTCTTAGTTGATACATTTGTATATATTAAACAATTCAAATACTATGTGAATACTTTGAATTGATTGTAAATTCACACTTATGATACACAACCTTCTGGCCTCTAAGTTGAACTCACGATTGGATTTGAATTTTGGAATATTGTTTTGAAAATTTAATTTCAATTAATTAATATTTGATTTTCTGAATATTATTTGATTATACTTTTTGTTTTATTATTCATACTGTATCTTTAACTTACAATCTACTTATAAGACATGGTATGATTTTTTCTCTTTGTATTAAAAACTTTAAAAAGAAAAAAGATATATATGTATGTATATATAAGAGAGTTAGGACAGATATAGAGCTACTTTGTATTAGCTCATTGAGAATAAAAGTTTTTACTAATATTGTTTAGACAAGATATTAGGTGTGTATAACTACGATGATGACAACAATATATATGGTATTAAGTATTGTAACCATCCTACTAACTTGTTTTGCAACTGTTTCCTTGCTGTTTTAGGTTTTTTTCTCATTAAAATGAATAAAAATTTAAAAAGAAAAAAGTCTGTAGGAGAGAGTTTAGACACAAATTTAGAGGTTTGTACAGCTCTCTTCAGGCTTAATAATCTAGTGGAATGATTCATGGAAAAAGCTGACAGCATCGTGCTAAAGTACACAAATGAACAGCAAACTGTGAAGTCCTGAGTAGAGGAGCCCCTGCCCCTGGAGTCAGGCGGTGCCAACCCCTGGAGGTGCATCAGCATGCTCACCTTCAAGAGAGTTCCCCAGGCTTCCCACTGTCCTTTTTTTCCTGGGGTTTCATCAAATAGGTAAAAGCATGAGCCTCTTGTTTGAACCCAGTTCCCCTCCCTAGAAAACAGAGAAGGAGGACTGGCACTGTAGCTCCAGCCCTCGAATCACTGGCCTGGCCTTTCTGGATGGCCAGCCCTCCTCTTGAAACTCCACAAAGTCCTCTGGGTATTGTCTCATTGGCATAAACTCAGGTATAGCTGAAAAACGCAAAACAAAACTTATCAGTCAGGAAGTTCCTCATTTTTAAAGTTTTGTGCTAGGAGTGGGGATAGCCACCAAATACATTATTTTTATTGGGCCAGCTACACTTTTTATGCCACACTAAGGAATAAATAAAATAAATGTGGAAACCATTCTTTGCTTGTGGGCTGCATCAACATGGGAGATGAGCCCCTGAGGTCCCTGGGCCACGCCTGGCTGACCCCTGCTCTCAGCTACTCTGTTGCATGACCCTCCCCGCCAAAAAATAGAAAGAAAATTTAAATGTGACTACTCAAGAAGAGGCTTCAGTGCACAAGGCAGACACACTCCAGCCACTTTGTCCCTTTTCTGATGACATCAGAACTGACTTCAGAGGACATAGAGAGCCTGGGCCCAGTGATCCCTGACATCTGAACAAGCAGGTGTGTGTGAAGAGTCTAGCTCAAAGAGTGGAGCCCAGGCTCTGTTAGGGAGGGTGGGAGCAGCTCTTCTCCCTGGCTCGCCTTCCTGGATACCACCTAGCCTTGCTGTTACTTCTCTCCATCCTCTGCTGGTTCCTGCTGGCTCCACCTTCCTGCGTTGAGATGCTTCCGGTCAGTGCTGGGCCCACTTTCCACCCACATCACTGTCCTAGTCCATTCAGTCCACCTCTGTGGGCCTAAGCAACCTCTATACTCTAATACTCCCTAGTCTCCATCTTCAGTCCCAACCTCTCTCCCCACCCCTGGCCTTTGAATGGCTGGGAGAATGGCTGTGTCGTCAGGTGAGAAATTCTCACAGGTGCTTAGTAAAGGCATCATGACTCACCATCGTCATTTGCCAGGCCCCAAATCCTCTCTTTCACCCTCACGTCCTGGCCTTTAGTCAGTGCTGTTGGACGGATTTCCAAAACATGTTCTAAATCTATTTTCTCCATCTCTTTCTCCTCTGTGTCCAAATCCAGGCCACATCACCCCCACCCAGACTATAGCAAAGTCTCCCAAAAGGTCATCCTGCAACCTATCTTCCCTCTAGCATCTACTTCTAGGAAAACTTATTTGTAAGTGGTTTTACAAAAACATGTAATGGGAAGTGCAGAGAAAGTTCCCAAACGCCTTCTCACCACACCTCCTCCCAGTTTGCCTTATTATTAACATCTTATGTTAGTATGGTACAACCTATAGCAATATTGATACGTAACAATGAGCTTCATGCTTTATATTAAGCTCTGCTCATGTTATCTGTGGGTTTAGAGAAAAATATAATGATCTGTCATCATCTTCCTTGTTTCCAAGTTCCAGGGACTTTCATCACAGAAGACAGATCATGCCACTCTAGCATGGCCCCCACTCTCCCCACACTCTGCCTTCTGCTTCCTACTGATCTGGCCCTGCCTGCCCTTCTCAGCCTTTTCTGAGTCTGTATCTTCACTTGGCTTTCTTGGGCCAAGGGCCTTTGCAGTGACTATTCCATCCACGAGATGCTCTGCCCTTTGGACCTACCAGGGCCGCTTCTTCTCTTCTCCATCTCAGCTCACACTCCACTTCTTCCACAAGTTCTCCCTGACCTCATCCACTTCCCCATAACATTTCATTAAAATTCTTTCCTTGCCACTTAACTCACCTCATATTTCCTTTGACATATTGTCTTTATTGCCCTACTAAGAGCAGAGACCTACTGTGGATCCTAGAACACACACCTGGCACCTAGAACTGGACTAAATAAACATTTTGTGATTCAGTGGTTCTGACTCCTGGAAATTGGCTGCTCCAGTGCACTTACAATTCTTAAAATAGAAAAGAACATTTTGAAATGAACTTTTTCTGGACCACATGTTTCTTATTTTCTTGGCAAAATGTGCCCGCTGATCCCCGTTCCTAACTTCTCCCAGACCTCCTGAGTCTTTTCTGAATTTCTCTTATCTTTGCTAACACAACAAAGCTCTAGAGTGAAGTGGTACCATCAAAGTGGAAGGGCAGGGTATGACAGGTCTAACTGGGTGATGCCAAAGATGAGGGCACAAACAGCCAATGAATGATCAAGTAAAATGATCAAGCAGAAAAAACTGATTTGGTACAAAGTGCTGAAAGCAATTCCAAAAGTAGACTTGTTCAAATGTTATTAATAAACAAAATATAATCCAAATAAGCCTTTTGCCTCCTAAGAGATTCCTCTCTAGGACAACTTCCGTTTGAAGTGACATGAAATTTGTTTAAAAGTTATACCCGTGCATGTTATTTAAACTTCAAACTGATGGAAGGATCTGTGCTTAAGGGATGGTTGTAATTTTCTGTCTTAGAAAATATACAGAACATATGGCTTTTAATTTCATAGATTTAGGGCCTTTATGTTCCCTCATAGATATAAGACTCAGCACTTCTGTATGGGGTCCTTGCTCAGGCATTTTGGCCTTTGTGAAAACATGATAAGAAATCAAAGGATAAAATTTCCTTTGCACATTAGGACTGGGTCATATTTTAAAGTTGATCTCTAAGTGCCTAACAGGACAGCACTTGAAGGGATTCTATTTTGAAGAAACAACATATTGAACAGTGGAACTGATGGGAGACCATGAGGGTAAGGGGCAACTACAAAATAAAACCACTATAAGGCTGGAGAAGGCCCTGGCTTGAGGAAACAAATATTGAGAAAGGTGATTAAATTTGCTCAGGGTCACTAATTTATTGAGTCATGGCCAAGCCTTGATTCAAGGATCTTTGGCTTGTTGTGTAGCTTTTGATTGCTTTATTTATTTATGTAGTGTATTTGGTACAGGGTTTCACTAGGCAGACTGGGCTCCTAGTGATTTTCCTGTTTTCAGCTTCCCCAGCACTGGCCTCACAGACATGCACCACCGCGTTCGGTTCTCGTCAGTGGTTCAGCATGCCTGGGGTGGGGATGGGGTGTGTGGCATGTCATGTCACGGATCAAGCCCTGGTCCTGCACTTGCCTAAGCAGGGGCTTAGTCTGCTGAGCTATCTCACTTGCTTTCTATCTGGCTTATATGCATTTTCTTTCTATTGTGATTGTAAGTCACTAGGCTTGGTGTTGATTTGGTATACGATGTTAGATAATTGGAACATGCTCATTAAGGATAATTCATTGAAAAACAGCAGGGGAAAGAGAGATAAGAGAGCAGTTAAAGGCCTTGTCTGGGAATGGGAGTCAAGAAGCATGTTTCCCCAAAATAGGAAGAGATAAAGAGAGACAGGGCAGGAGGCATGAAGGACAGAAAGGGGGCTTGGAGAGAAGTAAACAATGAATGTAGTAAGCATCAGGATATGTGTTCCTGAAAGCATCCCAAGATTCCCCCCTCTCCTAAAGAGCTGAAACTCCTCCCTAAAGAAACCCTTCCCATTATCTGGCCATCTTTCACTTTCTGCTTTGCTTCTGAAAGCGTCAACAGCAAAAATGATGGTAGCACTGAGTAGCACACGTGGTGTTCCAGGGTGTCTTCAGGTGATTGCTACAGAGTGACCCTACTGAATCACCTCATGCGCTTTGGGAAGCTTTCTGGCTCGTCCTCTACCTTTCACTAAATACAGTGATAGAGGTCATTTCTGGGGAGCCTGGGGCAGAGGCTATTTGATCAGGTGTATTACACCATGCTTAGGAGTCAAAGCAGAGCAACTTCGGCTGCTCTGGTAGCAGCGCATTTTTTTAGGGACATAAGTGCCAGCACTGTCAACAAGAAGATATTCCTGATTCTGAGTCTGTGCAGGACCCAAGTTAATCTTTCTCGATGGGCTTAGAGGCTCACCCTATGCCAAGGTCTGTCTTATAACCCCTAATTAGTATTGCTCTCTACAAACAGAGAAGTATCAATCAATTAAGAGTTTGGAGATGGTTGTAGAGAGTGAAGCTGCACGAAAACTCTAATGACGTTTTCTTTTTCCTTTATATGAATCGTATGGTAAAATTATTATTAAATTTCAGCATTAACTTTACAGAATTTCCTCACTCTTGAATATCCTTCTTATTTACAGTTTAATAAAAATTAAACCAATGAGTTTTAAGACCTCTGACAACTAGGATTGCCCATTTTGTAAAGAATCAGTGGATGAAGTTTCCCTTTTTACTAATAACAATGATTCACTACAAATCTTGTTATAAGTCATTCTTGGAGAATTTGTCAGTTGGAAAAAAAAAAAAAAAAGATCGTTTTCATCCTTGACATGTTTCTCATCATTTTTCTTCTTGGCGAATCTTGTCCATGAATGCCCGTCAGGAGTTCTTTCTGGAATTGACTCGCCCGAGTTCCTGTTCGACAGAATTAGCCTGTCCACTTCCTTTTCACTAACTATACCTGCTGGCTTGTGACAATGGAATTTTTTCCCTATAGCTATATTGGCCATCTTTATTTTTCTACTTTTTTCTTAGTCCTCATATCTAGCTGAAATTTTGTATCCTTTGACCAACATCCCCCCAACCTAAAGGTTATATTTTAAAACTACTGCTTCTTTTTTTTTTAATCCATTGTATTTCATTAAATATTGAATGTAACATGTAGCCTTCTATAAAAATGTGGGAATCGGAAGTGCTATTTTCACACGGTTCTTTCCTGCAACTTACATTATCATCTTTTCTGAACACCGGCAGCACCATTTCTTCCCCCTTTGTATAGAGCTCTTTTTCCTTTCTTCAATAAAACTTGCAGGCAGTGCGGCTTGGCCACTTCTCCTTCCCTTTCAGGGTTTGTTAACTGCTCTTGAGGCCCTGAAAGCTTTTTCCTCCCTCCTCTACTTGGCTGGTGCTCAGATGCCAAGCAGAGCTCTTTCACCATGCCCGCTTCCACTTCAATCAAAACGATGGCGTGCTTACCCAGAGGTACTCAGCTCCTTTGGCGTGGGTGACAGCTAATTTCTTGCTTTTATCCAGCAAGGCACCCTAGGAACCTTTTGCTTCTCCCTGCGAGCCCAGCTCCTTTACTATTTTCAGTGGTTCTCCGATGAGCACCTCACTTCAGACGCCAACAACACGCTGCTGAACCCCTAACTCAACAGAAAGCACATGGTTGCGGACCAGTGGACATGCATATGGTCAGGATGTGTCTCATTCCTAGGAAAGACTTCGCCTGACTCAGAGAAGCTCACAATAGCTTAAAATGACTGTGGGAACGGGCCACATCAGATACTGAAAGCGCACCGTAAGAGAGCTTTTTAGTTTTAAAGATGGCTTTACTCCATATCCTACTGAAGCTTTACCTACAAATGCAGTGTCCAACTGATTAACATAACATCTTGTATAGTAATGTAATGGAACAATTAGAGGAGAGCAAGCTCTATATTTCCTTTTATCTTTTTTTTTTATAATTGCCATTCATATGAATGAAACATCTCATCCTAATAGCTACAGAGTTAATAATCATTTTTTAAACTACATGGATTCCAAATCCTAGAATGGAAAAAAGATATTTCACATTAGATATGGAAAAATTCACATATATTTGTCTCCTGTTCCTTCTAAACTTCCTTAAAATAACAGCAAAAGAATAAAGAAAGTTGTAAACATACAAGCATAGAAAGGCAAAAAAAAAAAAAAAAGGCAGACCAGAGACTAAATGAGGTTTCTGAGATTGAAAACTGTAGCAGGGCTGGTAATTGGTTCGAGAAAGCTTCAAACCTGAATGCTGAAGGGCCGCATCCCTAAGCAGGGAACTGCTACTGCCAGCCCTGCCCCCACCATCTTAATATCCCCTCCCATGCCCATTCTCGCCATCCAGTGGGAGAGCAGGGATTCATTTTGGGGAAATCAAACAAAAGGCTTCAGACAGAAGTAAGACTTGTCTTCAAACAGAAGACAGAAGTAAAAATACAGATATGGAATTGTGGTACACACATTCCTGGCCTTGACCAGCAACCAGCTCTTCCTAGCAGGGGCCTGGCATATTTTAAAGAAAACTGAACAGCCTCAGAGAAAAGATTCAGTATCCAACATTTTAAAATTTCCCAGTAGGAAACACTCTTACTGTCAGGCCAACCCACAAAGGCATCACACACAGCAAGCTCTGCCCACCCCCACCCTAGTCCCAGATTTTCCAAACATTTGTCAGTGTGTTACTCCTTAGCAGAAATCAAAGCTCAGTAGACAGGCAAAGACTCAGCACATAAGCTAGAAACTGGAATAATCAATTAGTAAAAAAAAAAAAAAAAAAAAAAAAAAAAAAAAAAAAAAAAAAAAAAAAAAAAAAAAAAAAAAAAATGGTAGAGGCTGAGGAGATAGCTCAGTAGAATAAGCACTTGCTTGGCAAGTACAAGGGTCTGTGTTCAATCCCTGGCTCTGTGAGAGAGAGAGAAAGAGAGAGAGAGAGAGATGAAGACAGAGAGAGACAGAGACAGAGAGAGACAGAGACAGAGACAGACAGACAGAGACAGAGAGAGAACAAGCAGAGTCGGTATCCGGAAGAGTCAAGCAGAGAAACTTTAAGAAAATAGAAGTCAACATCTGATTAAGACAGCATGGTCACAAAACCAATCCAACACATGATGAGAAAAATAATCCTCAGAGGATGATAGAAGACTTTCTAGGAATTAAACACATAGGACTTGCAATTAATAAAATTTCATAGGTTTGCTTTCCATATAATTGAACTATACTAAAAACTTAAAACATAGGTATGGAGAATGGATATTATTCTTAATATAATTAGAGAGACAGACTAAGCTCTTATGAATCAATATTAAAATTCCAAGAAATAGAAGACAGAGAAAATGAAGACAAAATATCAAAGATACGATATATGAAATATTTTCCAGAAGTAGAAAGCGGGAGTCTCCAGTTCCTCAGGAAGCTTCTCTTCTTGGAATTCTTAAAGAAATTCCAAAGCCCGCATACCAAAATCCATCTCTTAATTTCCCATCTGGATGCTTCTCTCGCACTGTTTGCCACCGCGGTGAATGGTAGCATCACTCACCCAGCTACTGAGTCCAGGACAAGTCCACTCCAGCTCCACCTCCAGCAGTGGCTGTTACACTTTTCTCCTGTGTATACTGAGCCACATTTCACATAGAGTTCCTTCAAAAGGCAGAGTTGAGCATGTTTCACACCCTACCATGAAAGGTGTTCAGTGGCATCTGAATAACGTACCAAACGTTAACATGGCCTTGAAGGGCTGCAATACCTGATCAGTTGGACAGCTCGGGCTTTATCATGGGCCATGGTCTTCTCCAGTCTTAGTTAAGCCACACTGTCCTCCTTCAGTCCCTCTTCTGCTCATCTTCTAGGAAACGGGCTTCCAGTGAAGAATTCTTTTTTTATTTAAGAATTCTTAAAGGTACAGAATCGTGCAGTTAAAGGCTCTACACCTGAGGATCTCAGAACACACAAACTTCCATGAATCTTAGTTTCTTCACCTATAGGACAAACACTAGGGTACCACCTGTGCCTGATCTTTTGTCAGGACTAAACAAAATAAGGGACAATAAGAACTAATCCTGAAGCCTGCCACAAAATAAGAACCTAGGAAGTTGTGACTATGAAATATTCTGCAGAATACCAGGCAAATATTTCTGTTTCTACTGGTAACAAGTCATGTGTGTCACTTATTAATTAGCATGAACCTTCACAAACTCTATTTATATCTTCTGTCTGTGCAAATTCTTGGGGACAATGACTCTATTAACCTCAGTACAAAGTAATTGCATAGTGCCTGAAGGTGAGTGGGAGCTGGCTTGTCCCAGCTTGTAAGAAATGATGATGACATATTCAAGAATTTGGTGAGCCAGTTGTTAAACATGAATCCTATGAAAAAGTAAACTGCATAAACTTACTATCCAAAGAATTAAAAACAGTGCTAACAGTGGTAATAAATATTGAATATTTTATTTTCTAACTATTGTACGTATTTATGAGAACTGTATATATGTGGTAAAAATGTTATAGAAACATCCTGTACTGAATATGCCTTTCCAATCCTGAGTTCAATGATGTCACACTGTACTCTGAAATTGGCCATACTGAGAATATTTATACCATGGAAGTTTATGCCATAGAACTGCTGTAGATTAAAGCTCCCCACCCCCACCCTGGTGAACATAATTTAAACCTCTACCAACATGCCAGTGAGTAACATCTACTTATGCAGACGTCAGGGACAGAGGAAGACCTCAACATAAATGATAGCAGTCTCTTAGCAAAGTCAACGGCTCTTATAAAGTCATTTAATAGAACACTGTTTCCTTTGTTCTATTTGTGAATTTTTCTTAACAAATACTGGCTTCAAGCTTGTGTCAGTTCTTGCTATGTTTAGTTCCCAGTTTCATTAGTCTATAGAAAGAAATGAAGACAGTATCTTCGCATAAGGTAGATGAAACAACCAAAAGCATGATGATTGACAGTCTGATAACACATAAGGATACATGAAAGCCTAGACAAGAGCAAATAAATTCCATTGGTCTGGGGACACTAGTACGGCGAGTTCCTGAGAAAGTTGCTGTAATACATCACGGAATGAACATTAATGATCTAAGTAGTTACACAACTGTGACGAAAAGGTTTACTGTCTTAAAAAGCAAAAAACTGTTTAATGGGCATTTATAATATCTAAAAATCCCTTTTGACAAATGTACCTGGGGATATTGAATATCTGCATGCAAAGAAATGGGGTTGGACCCTTATATTAAAGCATATACAAGAGATTAACTCAAAATGGGTCAAAGACATAGATGGAAGATGTTAAACTGTAAAATACTTGGAAAAAAACAAAGGGAGACTTTGACCTTGGCACTGAGTTCTTGGATATGACACAAAAAGCACAGGCAAGGAAAGAAAAAGTAAATAAACTGGATTTCACCCAAAGTAAAACATTTTGTGCTTCAAAGGACATTCTCTTAAAAGTGAAAAGGAAATCAATAGGATGGGAGATAATATTTGCAAGTAAAATATTTAATAAAAGACTAATATATCAAGTGTATAAAGAAGTCCTGCAACTCAACACAATAAAAATACTCTAATTGTAAAAAGGCTGTTATAGTGTACAGTACTGAAAGAAAATACACAGTAACATGGTCAATAAGTTTGTAAAAATATGCATAATGTCACTAATCATTAGGAAAATATAAATTAAAACCACAATAAAATAGCAATACTAATACTAATTAGGATAGCCATTATAAAGTAAAACAGAAAATAAATAGCCTACTATCAAGGTTATAATGAAAGCCAAATCCTGTGCATTATTGGTGGTAATATAAAATAGTAAACTTCCACGGAAATTATGAAAGGTCCTCAAGAAATTAAATATACAATTGCTATACGATACAGTAGTTCCACATCCAGGTGTATACTCAAAAGATTTGAAAGTAGGAATTGAACAGATTCATGTACAACCAGATTGATAGCAGATTTATCACAGTAATCAAGAAGCAGAAACAACTCCAGTATCCATTGGTGGATAATGGATGCACAAAATCTGGTGTATATGCAACGACATATTATTCCTTTACAAAAAGAAGGAAATTCTGACAGGTGCTATAACACAGATGGACTGTGAAAATGTCACACTGAGTAGAATAAGCTAGATATGAAAGGACAGATACTATATGATTTTGCTTTTATGAGATACACAGAATAACCAAAGTCACAGAAAACAAGGGGAATGGTGGCTCCTGGGTACAGCCTCCCTTGACAGTGGGAAGCTCTGGAGCTCAAGGTGATGGTTACCCAACAATGTGACTGTTCTTAATGCAACTAGGTGGTACATTTAAAATAATTAAAATAGTAAAGCTTGTTATGTATGCTTTGTCACAATAAAAAGCCCAGTATGTGTGTTTAAACACGTACCTATAGTCTCTACTACTCTAATGAAACATATGGCATTCTCTACTGCTCTAACGTTAGCATATAATAAGTATGAAGATCAATATTGTCGTTGTAAGAGTATGTGGAGGGAACAAAAGAGCAGAGGTGGCAATGGAAGGCTTCTCTCATGGAAGTTAGAAAGAAAACGAGTTGCTCTTAGTGATAATAAAAGAGTATGAGCGCATGACAGAAGTTGTAAGCAGACCTACAGGGTGGGTTCAAGCACTATGGGCTTTCGAGCAGTTCTTACAGAATACCATTTTGGAGCATTAACCCACATGCTCCTCCACACTCCCACCTGTAGTGCCAGAGCACCTCCTATTCCCTGTAGCGCCTGCCCCTTCTGAGCCTGGCCATGGGCTCATGGCCTCAGAGGGCAGAAGGCTACCATCTCACAAGACTCTTCCTGAGGTTTGTATTTCCATAGCCTGTGCCAGGAGTTATTCACAGTAGTTGAGACCTTAGGGAGTGTGATCACCTTCCTCTACCTGCTTCTCCTGGGACAGTGTGTGACCACAAGTGTGTTGCCTAGGCTATGCTGAAAGCGCAGTGGTGGAGGAAGGGGAGGTCGTGCTGGGCCAGAGCTATGGGTTGGCCAGGAAGCAGGCACAGGCAGCATCAGGGCCAGAAGCCATGTGGTAAGCTTTGAATGGGCAGGCTCTTGCACTAAATTGCATAAATTTTTATCTTAGGAGGAAAATCCTTAGACTAAGAATAAATGACTGAAATTAAATTCCTGCTACTTCAGTAGAATGATACTGCAAATCAGAAAAATCAAGAGAGTGACTCGCCTGTTTTCCATATGTGAGTTTATGTACAGATATAGGCACCTACTACACAGTTCAGGGACATCCAAAAAAAAGTGTGAAAAGTGAGGAACACAGTGGAACCAACAAAGTTTAAAATGTAATGAGCAGAAAGTTGAAGGCACCTATAAAGGAGGCAAAGCTCCCAGCATGAGGAGATGGGAGAGGGGAAAGCAACTGTATTCGTGTCCCCAAAACAATGGCCTGGTGGGCAAGGACCTACATGTCAGCAGGAGGCCTGTCCCCTGGCTGTGCCAGTTGTCCATGTGATGTCATTTCTATGGTCTAGAGAGTGTAACCATCTTCCCTGACTCACCCTGGCTAAAGATCAATCCTGTCTTTTCTGCCTGGAAACCTAAGCCCGCTGGTTTCCGTTTTGAGTTCTTGATTCGGGTGACACAAAGGTACCCACGGGGCTTTTCAGGTCACACATAACTCTTCCCCTGAGTGTCTTCCTGCTGGCCCATAATGGCTGCTGCTTCCCACACGTCTGCCCCTCTGTCACAATCTCATCTTTCATATTCCTGAGCACCAGCGATGCTGTGACCTTACCTCCTCCTTTCAACCTATCTTCAGGAGTAGGATCAATACCTGCTGCTGGGCTTTTATTCAATTGATGGATAGCTTCGGAAACACTTATCTGAGCTGACTTGCAGTCTCCATCTGATATTCCTTGCCGACCTTCAGCCTGGGAGTCTTCAAAAATGTCCATATTCTAAGGAAAGATGGATGACCCCCTGTGTCCAGTGGAAAGGCAAATCTTTTGATCAAAGAGGGAATTTGGTTCTTTTTGTTTCAAGAAGTCCTCAAAGAGCTGTTAACAGATTGTCTTCCTTTGCTTTAATTGTATTCATGCCCCAAACTGGGTATAGACCTGGGTCTTGAACTAGGCTTATAAGCAGAACACTTTGTACCAAATACATTTTTCCCCTTGTTCAGGCCCCTAAGATAGTGAGATTTCCTGAAGTAGCCAGATATTCATTTGGATGCCTAAGGGACACCCCCAGCCTGCATGATACTCGCGAGCTTTTGGCCTCAGTTTTTAGCCCCAGAGAGATGTGGCAGATTGTATGCAGAACTGCTACTTCCCATCCTTGCTTTTGCAGGTGGCTTCAGTGTTGCACTTAGTTCCTCTTCCCAAAGTGTGGTCGGATCCTTACCAGTCTTTCAGAATCTGTTCTTTTGATTTAAATTTTAGGATACTTATCAGAGATTTCCAAGATGTACCAGACATAGTACACGGAAAACAGAAAAACATAACCTCCTCCCACACTGAAAATGTGAACTATTTATCTAGACATCATGAAACTTGAGAACTAGAGGACTGAAGACAAGTATGAAAATAATTGTAACACAATAATGTCATCTGAGAAAAAAAAGGAATATTTGTATGAATTCTGAGGTAGGCATGAGAGAGCTTTCCAACTAAGGGGCACTTACAAGGAATCCAAGCTGGGCAGGGTGGTGCTTGCCTGGAATCCCAGCATTCAGGAGGCTGAGGCAGGAGAATCACTGAGCATTTGAGGTCAGCTTAAACTACATAGCAAGACCTTATCTCAAGAAAAAAAAAAAAAAAGTAAAACATCCATAACACAGTGGCACTTATTTTAGCTGAAGGATGTACTTTAAGCAATATACAAAAATTTGGGGGACAATTTTTTGGTTTGTAAAATAAATAATAGTTTGACTCAGTGCTACTATAAAAGAATAGCTATGTTGCTGAAAACTTGACCATAAAGTAGAATTCTACATCAGACATTGAACACTATTTTCCCTCAATGGGTTACATAGTCAAGTCAGAGATGAGCTTCTGGGGTAGGAGAACCAGGTAACTTAATTAAAAGTTTATAATATTCATATTTAATAAAAAATATTACTTGACAACTTTGAAAGGATGAGAGATGTACATGCTCAGTAGTGGAGTTCTTACCTATCCTGTACGAATCTGGGTTCAATCTCCAGTAAGACACACACATACACACACACACACACACACACACACACACACACACACACACCAAATGAAACACAGTCCCAAAAACAACCACGGAATATGCAATGGTAATGGAAGAAAAATTCTGTATCAAGATATCTCCAACCCAGAATGGAGAGTCCACAGGTGATCATGCTACCATATGACAGGTGACCTTCCCCAAGATGCCAGCTTCGAGAGGTAGGGAGTAACAACAAAACAAAACAACAACAAAAAGCCATACTTGTGAGCAACAGAGAGCAGGAACAGTAGAGAACAGGGGAAGCTGAAACCTTAGTATCATTTTAAAAAAAAAGCTTTTGAGGCAACCATTGTACACTGAATTTTAAGCCGAAGTAATCTCTGTGCTCTTCCAAAATGTAAATAAGATGGGCATGAGTCAAAAAGAAAACTGATGGAGTCAGTGCAAGCTGTCCCTCCCAGATGCTTAACAGTGAAGTAAACAGAGAAGAAAAAGTAGGCAGAGAGGGCTATCTGGTCCTGGGAACTGCCTCAGACAGAAAGTCAGAAGCAGACATGCATGGAAAGAGCAAGTTAAGGATCTGGAGGTCAAGAAGGAGGAGAGCCAGGCAAGGCGTGACTGGGAAGGTCAAGATGACACCAAAGTATGTGACAAGCTTTTTCTGCAAAACAACATAACAGCTCCTATTTCCCCTATGTCTCTAGTTCCTATTAGAAATACAGTAGAGAGTTCATTCTCAAAATGAGTTTTTGTTAGTACAAGACAAAACAGTGGTCTCCAGGTAAAATTCGGACTGTTGGTAGACTTCCTTTATTTGTTTCTAAATATTGTGAGGAATATCTTGAATAAAAGTATGAGCATGCTGTTGAATATTAGGGATGTAATTATGAGAAGAGCTACCTGAGACAAAAATGTTTAAAATATGATTGGGAGATGAAGTCATGCAAAAGGAAAGAGTGCACTTGCATTTTTGTTCTTTTTTGAAGTACTTGAAACTTCAGTTCTGTGTGCATAACTCTTTCATATTTTGCAAATTACTAAAAAACAGGAAACACCATATAATTCTAATAAACTGACCCTTGGAAATACCAGCACTAGACAAAACAGCTAAGTGCTTTCCAAGGAAGCCCAGCCCAAGGCAAAATTGAGAAGCTGATAAGGTGATTCTGGGAGTTTCCAACCTAGACAATCCAAGAGTCAAAGAGAAAATGTCAAATATCTGAAAAGCCCCTCCACAAAGATCCCTTAGGTTTTACTATATTTAAAGCCTTTGTCACTTGAAGTGGACAGAAGTAGCCCACGTCTGTGCAGGACTGTGTAGGGCAAACCACCCATCCTTGAGTGTAGACACTGCTTTGCATCTCATTATGTATACCACTGATCCTGAGGTATTTGTTACCAGGAGTGATTATCATACACATAAAGCCACACTAATGTTCTATATGAATAGAAAATCACACTGAGAAGGAGAGAGATCTGTGATTCCTTGTTGATAGTCTCCACCACTGTAGGCTCTGCCAAGAGTTCTGGTTGCAAAACATTGATTTTATAATAGCAATAAAGTTTACAAATGGCAAAAATATGAGCTTGTTTACTCCTGGAAGGTTTTATTATTCCTGCAAATTCTCAGTCAAATACAGAGATTGTGATATACTTTGTGAACACATGAGCCAAAAGGGCCTCAAGGGAAGAGAATCAATAGAAATAATTTTGCAAAATCAATTGAGAGGATTTTCATTCTTAGATTAAAAGACCAGGCTTGGTAAATATATTTTAAAAACTGCATTTTTTAAATATGTGGAGCAAAGACAAAACCCAGACAGAAATGAAAGGAAATAAAGTTAACTTAAGTCCCTCTTATAGTTGCCTGTGTTGTTTGCACCAACAGAAACTTCTGGAATTCTACCAATCATCAGAAGCCACCCTGGAGGGGTGCAGAGTACCCTGGAGGCTACCCGATATGACTGCACAGACAGAGGCTGTCTGGTAGGTCCTGCTGGGCAGGATTCTAGGTCCTGGGCCTTAGGATGCTTTGTGAATCTCTTCCACAGGGTTGCACTTAATGAAAACACAGTTCTTCCACACTTCATGAGCATGTGTAGTTTGTAGCTGGTTACTACCATCTCTCTCTCCCAACTGTAGGTGTTCAACAAAAACCTGACTGTACTGAGTCAGTACAGAAGCAGATATTCTTTCCCTTTTCACAATCTGCTTTGTAATCTCCTGAAATACATTGCCCAGATTATACTTTAGTTTTATTTATTGCATAATACATAGGAAGTTAAAAAATGGCAATAATGCAGTTAACTCCACCAGTAAGAGCCATCTTCCCACAGGTGCCCCAAGTTTCTAGCTATTCCACTGTGGTGGCCTTGACTGTATCTCAGCGAACACCTGGCTGGTCTTAGTCCCAAGTCTCCTCTGATTGGTTAAGAGATGAGAACATGGCACAAGTTGGTCTAAGCAGAAGAAAATACTAAAAGGGGAGGAAAAACTGATGCTTTCTCCCAGGAAACTAGTTGTCTGGCAACAATTTTTCAGCAAAGTGGAGAAGCTATTTAGGAAGAAACCAGAAAGTGGCGCATTAGGGCGGCGGGATGGCTCAGCGGTCTTAAGTGCCTGCTTAGGAAAGCTTAGGCAACTGCAGGGACCACGGTTCAATCCCTGGCACCACATTCGGTGCCAACCCTACCACCAGGGCAGGCTGAGCTGGCCATAATATATAAGAAAGAAAGAAAGAAAGAAAGAAAGAAAGAAAGAAAGAAAGAAAGAAAGAAAGAAAGAAAGAAAGAAAGCAGCGTTAAAGAGGAGGCAGACTGGAAGGCCCTGGTGATATTGTTGAGGGTCTGGATCAATTTTCACATAAAACTCCCCCTACTCTGGGTTTTTGCCAATAAACTTCCCTTAATCATTTAAACCAATTAGAGTTTGGTTTTTCTTACATGCAACTATAGTTTGTATTTTGTATACTAACTTATACGATGACCAAAGCAAAATTAAGTGTGGCCCATCAATGTTTAACTACTTGGCATGCAAATACCTAAGTTTCTTTTCCAACAATAAGAGTGAAATGTTGGTACCATCCCTAACTGACTCTAATTACTAGGAGCCCGAAGACACTAAGAACTTATCCACTGGCTTCACACTAGAACTTGAGCTCTGGAGGGACTTGCCATCTTCCTTTTTCCTTGGTATTTACTGAACATACCTTGACCAGTTAGAAGGATGAGCTTATTCCAGGAACATCTCAGCTTCCCTAGGATTTTTGAACCATAGAATAAGTTCTGTCTCTGCCAATAGGAGGTCTTGTTCATACCAGGGCTTAACAGAATGAAGACACCTTACCATACAAGTGCTGGTCTCCTCCTATGTCTACTACTTATAGACTAGCCAGTAAAAATAATTCACAGGCAAAGCTCCTTAGCTTTACCACTAGGGCTTCAATGTGAAACTCCACAGCGAGGTCCGAAGCAAATTTTCCTGAAGGGTTGATCTGTGACCCCAAGGTATTTTTAAATGAGTACTTGGTACATTAATCTGATAAACTTCTTTATCTATATCTTACATACAAATTGATTTGAGGTGGCTTTTAAAAATTTAGGATAAATAAAATGAAGAAAATAAATAAAATTAAGAAACTAGATGAGCTATCACCTCTCCTATCCAATATAGTTCTGGAATCATTAGCTATAGTCATTAGACAAGAGAAAAAATAAAAGGAATAAGAATAAGTAATGAAGAAGTTAAAGTATCATTATTTGAAGATAACATGATAATCTACTTGGAAGACACAAAAAACTCCACCAAGAAGCTACTAGCATTGCTACGTAAATTCAGTAGCATAACAGAATACAAAGTCAACACCCAAAAGTCAATAGCATTCCTCTACACAGGTAACAAACACACTGAGAGGGAAATTAGAGAAACAACAACACTGCAGAAAATGAAATACTTAGAAATTAATATAACTAAAGAAGTAAAAGATCTTTTCAATGAAAACTATATACTTTGAAAAAAGAGAATGTAGAGGATTTTAGAAAATCCCTGCTCCTGGATAGGAAGAACTAACATAGTGAAGATGGCCATACTCCCTAAATTGTTATATAGATTTAATACAATTCATATCAAAATACCATGAACATACCTCACAGACCTTGAGGAATCATTCCTAAAATTTATTTGGAGCCAGAAAAGACCTAGAATTGCAAAGAAAATCCTGGGCATCAATGACAAGGCAGGATGCATTACAATTCCTGACCTAAACTTATACTACAGAGCTACCATGATAAAATCAGCATGGTATTGGCAAAAAATAGATCTGAGCATCAATGCAATAGATTAGAAGATGCAGAAGCAAATACAAACACACTCAGCCATCTTATTTTTGACAAAGGGGTCAAACATGTTTATTGGAAGAAAGATAGCTTCTTTAACAAATGGTGCTGGAAAAACTGGCTCTCTACATGTTGAAAACTAAAACTAGACCCAAGTCTATCACCATACACTAAACTAAATTCAAAATGGATTAAAAACCTAAATATTAAAATAGAAACGCTAAGTCTCCTGGAAGAGAAAGTAGGAAGAAATCTTGAAGACACTGGGGTAGGCAAACAGTTCATGGACAAAAATTAAAATGCACATGTAACACTTGAAATAATAAACAACTGGGATCTCCTCTTGCTGAGAAGTTTTTGCATGTCAAAAGAAATCACCAACAGAGCGAAAGGACAGTCCAAAAATTTTGAAAAGATTTTAATAATAAGAATTCAGACAAAGGTCTTCTATTTAGAATTTATAAAGAACTAGAAAACATTAGGGTCCCAAAATTCAAAGACCCAATCCAGAAATGAGCATCCAAGATGAACACACACTTCTCAGAGAAAGAAATTCAAGAAGCCTATAGATACATGAAGAAATGTTTCACATCTCTAGCCATTCATGAAATGCAAATTAAAACAACACTTAGATACCATCTCACCCCAGGAAGAATGGCTCTCATAAAGAAATCAACCAACAGCAAATGTTGGAGATGCTGTGGGGGAAAAAGGAACCCTTCTCCACTGTTGGTGGGAATGCAGACTGGTGCAACCATTATGGAAAGCAGTGTGGAGACTCCTTTAAAAATTAGGACTGGAAATCCCATTCAATCCAGCTATCCCACTACTGGGAATTTTCCCAGAAGAACTGAAAACATCATATCATAGTGATGTTTGTCCACCTATGTTCATAGCAGCACAATTTGTGGTAGCCAAAACATGGAAACAACCAAAATGCCCATCATCTGAAGACTGGTTGAAAAAGATGTGGTGTTTTTATACAATTGAATATTATTCCGCTATAAAGAATGATAAACTAAAAGACTTCATATATAAGTGGATGTATCTTGAAGATATACTCATAAATGAAATAAAGCAGACCTACATGTGTAAATATCATATAGTATCCATAGTGTAAGAACACAAAAGAAGAAATAAAAAGGGAAAGAAATGAATAATACAGCTGGATGGAAATCAAGAACTTAAGGATTAAACAATGAAGAGACAGCAAGCAGAAAAGTTAGGAAACTTGGCAGGGGAAAAAACCATGCACTTAAATACACAGGATGAATTAAACAATGGTCCTAAGAATCTCTAACAGGTTTTGACACTAAGAGTAGCAACGTGGAAGACTAAAATCATACTTGGAATGCTTATCACTCTGGTCTTCTAGATGTGTGCTTTCAATTATTGCTATATTCTCTGTCAAGTAAATATTTGTTTTATGGGGCCTGGCGGGATGGCTCAGTGGTCTAAAGCGCCTGCTTGGGAAAGCTTGGGCGTCTTCAGGGACCGCAGTTTGATCCCCAGTACCACATGCTGAGCCAGCCCTGCCCTCAGGGCGGGCTAAGCCAGCCATAAAAATGAGTGAATAAACAAACAAAGGTTCTGAAACAAGAAAAAAAAAATTAAAAAAATATATATTTGTTTTGAAGAAAACAAAAAAGGATAATTAAAGATAAAACAAGACAAGGAAAAATACCATAGGACTGACCCGCTACAATTTTGTATATTCTTAGATTTCTAAATTTCTGTAAAAAAACTTTTAAATTATGTTCTATAGGGATTTATTAGAATATCAACGATTGATGGAAAATACCGGTTCCATGTTAAGTCTAAGACATTTAATATTTAGAAAGACAGTGACGATAAGTTCAAGTACCTATATAACAGAGTAATAGTATCACTAAGCTTCTCTTATGTAGGGTTGAGAACGTAAGTTTTCAGACCAAAAATTAGAGAAAAAGAAGGGCTACAAAGAGCCAATATTTTGGCCCTAGCCCTTCAAGATCAGTAAGGATTCATGACATAAGAGAACCTGTACCATAACATCCTATAACTCAGTGGTATCCCAAAGTTTCTGTTCAAGGAGATTATGGGGCTACAGAGGAAAGGGATCCATGATGTATACTGTGCCTAAGGAGAGTCACCTAAAGAGAAAATATTCTCTCAGGCTTTCACAGAGAGCAAACTGGTCAAGCAATGGCCATGAATTATCCAGACAGCTGACACTGACAAAAGTTCTACAAAACACTATAAATGGTTTCAGGGTAAATCCTGAGGGGATTTGACGGACCTTATCAAATACAAAAATTACATGTTTTGTTATATAGATCTTGCTTTAACTTGGACTTAACCACCCAGCAGAAAAGTTTAACTACAATGCATAAAAAGTAAAGCCATACTAATATGCTGAGCTGTAAAAGGCTCAAGTCAACAGCTTCTGACATTGCCAGTCCTGCCAATAACCCACTACTATTATGGAATATTGCTGTATATATACAACTACTTTCTCTTAGTTCAATAAGAAGAAATATTCGTACCAATAGTATTTAGGAAAGTTATCATGTCTGCATCTTATACTATGAACAATTACTATGAAGAAAACAATATGTATTGTATCAATAAAAAAGAAACTAGATGAGATCTAGTAAAATAAACAAGAAGGTAGAAAAAGCAAATAAGTATGGGGTAAATATTAAAATATTTTATACACTTGTGGAAGGTGAACAACAGTTTTGTTTCTACTCTTTCAAATAAGCCAAAGCAAAGAGGAGAGGAAACATAGCTCTAGAGTATTTAAAGAACTCAACAGACTTTTTTAAAGTAAAGAAAAGAGGGGCTGGGGAGATAGCTCCGAGGCACAAGTGCCTGCTGGGCAAGTGCAAGGTCGTGAGTTTGAACCCTGGTCCCACAAAAAAAAAAATAAAATAAAATAAATAAAGTAAAGAAAAGAAACAAATAATCCTCCTCCTTCCTTCTGCAACTACCTTTGTCTTCCTGGAAGCCCTTCCTTTGGGGATTAACCCTCGCATAGTCCATGGTGACCTCAGTTCCCATAGCTCTGGATGGTCAACTCCCTCCCTACTCATCCATGCATGCTGCAAGAGGAGTGCGCAGTTAAGTCACATCTGGGTAAACTGAGCCCTTCACTTCATCTTGGAGCCACGCCAATCAGAGAGTGTTTTAAGTTCTATAGGTCTATAGGTAATGCTGCCATGTTGGTACTTGGTCAAAGTGTGTAGAATTTACTCTTCACTGAGCCATAGGCTATAGAGATGCTGCCATGGGTGTGTCATATCTTTGGATCACCTTTGAGGAAAGCAGACCTGAGAGATGAAGAGAGACATAAGATGGATTTGAGTGTCTGAACACCTGGACTGTTCATCCCTATGGTCCAGCTTGGCACAAACCATGGAGTCTAGTCCTCTTAAACCTACTATAACCCCATAAACCTGAGAGAGGATGCACACTCTCACCAAAAAATTGGTTAACTCAAGGAATAAGACACATACCAGGAGGTAGGAGAAGGTGGTTCAATATCAATTCCAGTGCCCACAATGCTTGCACACACTCTGACCAAGTGCCAAAATAGCAGCAGGACTTATATGTGCAGATTGTGATGTGAAACTATACTCTTATTTTTCTTTAGCTAGAAGTTATTAGATCATGAGTCAATTATGTGATCTTATGTAACTGGTCCTACTTATAAACTGTACGTATACCACTTAGGTAGCCAACTGGTGGACAGCGAATGGTGCATCTGAGTATCACGAATTCCTTGCCTGAAAGCTCCACCCTTCACAACTGCTGTGCCCACTGTGGCAGGACTCACATGCTCCAGGTAATCTATATTTATGAATAGAGTGCTAACATTGTAAAAATAAGGCAATTACACTCAGGTGACAAAGCTAAATGTTATGTCACTATATGAAGCCAATGGCATTGTTAGACATTTCTTGCAGATACGATTTGGTTCATAAAAGCTGTGTTTCAAGGCATTGGGACTCGGCAGGAAGTCTTTGTCAACAATCTACCATTCCTAGCTAAATTAAGTAATCATCTGGTTACTGTATTTAGAAAGCGCATGCAGGCTACAGAACATATAGTGATCTCTAAATGGTGCACTTCTCTCCAGGGGGACATCATTACACAGAAGTGGAGATGCATATGCTTTGGAGAAAGAAATGGCCTTTCTATTAGAACCATGAAACTATAAGAACGTTGTTAAGAAGTTTTATATGCCTCCCAGAAGATCCAGCGGTGATTCGGTTGCTCAAGAAAACAATGCAGAATGTCTTTCCATTTTCCTTAGAGTTCTATTAATTTTAGGTTCTTTCACCTTTTTACTTCTACATGAGCAAAAGTTTTAAAAATTTTCACTCAGAGTCTTTCAAGCCCCCTCCTTCTGTGGACTTTACAATCCCCAGAATAGGCATCTATCATTTTAAATGCCTCAAGTCACTCTGGAAACAATGACGACAGCTCCCCCTGATCCTGCACTTACAATCTTGTAGGTATTGCACAGATAATAGGCTTATTAAAAGACAAAAACATATGTATGTGCACACATGTCCAAGCGCGTAGTGCTTATTGTGCAGAATACATGTACAAAGTGTATGCTTTTGGTCCTGTTTTATAAGAAAGCCAGTGCACAGAGATGTAAGAAATTTGCTAGATATCTCATAACAAGTCAGATACAGAAGTTGGTCTAGCTAACTTCTGAAGCCTCTCTCACTACTACACCATGGCTCCTTCCTAAATAATTGAAGCTTCTGTTGCGTTTGTCCTCCTCACATTAATCCATGCCCTCTGCCCCAGGCTGCAAAGTCCTCTCAGCTTCCTTCATTGCTGTCCATGGAAATACAGCAACTGCTTTCAGATATCCTGAGTTCCCTGAAAAGAATAAACAAAAGTCTGTGAAAATTAATAAAAAAAAGATGAGAAGAATGGTGGTGTGAGATCACAAGTCGGCCTGGGGTCTGATTTCCAGCAGGCCTGCCCTGGATCACTGAGTCCTGCTGTCCCCAGGGACATGCTTGTCTTCGTGCCTGGGCTCCAGCCGATTGCCATGGAAAAAAGACCTCAGAACTTCACTGGTTCTGAGAACTGCTTGTAGAAGTAGTGAGAAGAATGCAGGCAGCCAGGGCTGGGCCCGGAGACATCAAGTCTGCATGTCAGGCTCCCAGGCTTTCTTCTGTACCTGAGATCTGCTCTGTGGTCAGCAGGCACGCAGGCCTCCTGACTCTCCCTTAGAGAGATGAGATGCTGGAAACTCCGCAGGAGCAGGCAAAGTGAACTTGTTAGGCACTGGCAAGCAATTTCAAAAAGCCTATTTGAAAGAAGCACTGATAACGCACAAAATATTTGTCTAGAAGACATTGAGGACTGCTAACGCCTATACAGCATCTGTCTAGGAGAGCAAAACACTGGCCAGATATTCTAGATATTTGCCTGCTAGTAACTCTAGGTTAACCCACTGGTGGTCAGGGAACATATTCTTTTATGATTTTAACCCTTTTAAATAGATTGAGACTTACTTTATGGCCCCAGCGAATGGTGAACTTCCCACGTGTGGTTGAATGAGTGTTCCTCTATCGTTAGAGGGCTATGTAAATGTCAGTCTGATTTGGTTGCTCAGCAATACTGTTCTGGTGGTCTTCATCATTTCAGATTTTCTATTTTTCTGACAATTACACAAAAATTACCATTTCTGACAATTAAAATTTCCAGCTATTATTTCTGGATTTGTTTCTTTTCTTTCTTTCTTTCTGTCGCTTGTTGCTTTATATATCAGGAAAAATATAGGATTTTATGTTTTCTTTTCTTTCTTTTTTTTAATGTATTTGGTACAAGATCTTACTAGGCAGTTCAGACTTGCTGTGATCCTTCTATCTCAGCCTCCCAAATGCTGGGATTACAGACTGTGCCACCATACCTGGTCTTGGTAGCCAGCTCAGTGCACTCAGAGTCAGGGCTGATGCAACATGGGATCAAACCCTGGTCTCTGTGCTTGCCTAAGCGGGTGCTTAGTGTGCTGAGCTACCTTGCAGGCCCTAGGATCTTATGTTTTCTTCGTTAGTTATTTCTTTAGTCGTCACTAACATTCCTCTTTATCTCTAGAAATACCATCCAAAGATTACCATATCCAATATTATGAGCCATTCTGCATTCTTATGATAGTTAAAATTGTAGATTTTTCTAATATCTTTTAATTTTTAACCAATCTCTTTATAGTCGAAGTGGTTTCTTATAGAGGCCATATGGTTGCTTTTTTATCATGTCTGGCAGTCTCCATCTTTTAAGTGGAGTATTCAGATCATCTAATTACTGATATCCTTGAAAGAAACATAAAATTAACAAAACCCCTTTTATATTTACTTGTACGCTTACATTTCTAGGGCTCCTCCTCTCTTTACTTGATCCGAGTTTCCATCTGGTACCATTTTCATTCTGTTTGAAGAATTTTCTTCAATATTTCATATGGCAAGGAGTTCCCTCTGCTTTAGATATTCTGGTAATATCTTACTCTTCAATTTAGTTTTTAAGGATATTTCGGCTGGATATGAAATTCTAAGTTGATGTTGTTCTCTTGTTTTCTCAGCCCTTTACAAATGCCATTCTATCTCTTTAGCCCTGAACAATATTATGTGACTCATCATACTTTTTATTTCTTTTATGTAGCACCTTTGTTCTCTGGTGCTTCTAAAATTTTTCTTTTAATCACTGATTTTCAAGAACTTAGTTGTGACTTGCTAGGGTGTGTGTGTGTGTGTGTGTGTGTGTACTCATGTGTGTTTTTCCTGCTTGAAGTCCCATTAATTTTCATTGAAATTGGAATTTTCCTCATCATTTCTTCAAACATATGTCCATTTTTCTCTTCTCTTCTCTTAGGACTCTAATTAAATGTATGTTGAATCATTTAATCTTGTCCTCAAGGTCACTACTGCTCTCATTTTGTTGTTGTTGTTGTTGTTTTGCTTTTAGTGATTTTTCTCTATATACTTACAATTGTATCGATTCTATTTTTGTGTTTTCAAGTTTGTTAATCTTTTCTTTTTCCATGTCTCGTCTGTGGTTAATTCTATCCAGCAAAATATGTTTTTCAGATATTACATTTTTTTGTATCTAGAAATTCCATTTCACTCTTTTTATCTTGTACTTATTTACCCACTTAAATGTATGTACAGTGACCTCTCATATCCTTTCCTGCTAATTCTGTCTGTAGAGCTACCTGTATCTGTTATTTCTCTTCTGATTATTTTGCTTTGTTGAATGTCTTCTAATTTTTTTCCCCTTGATTTCTAAGTAACCAAAGCAACGAGTGTGATGTTGGGGAGGTTTGCATTTTTTTGTTTAATGTTTTACTTTCACTAGTGTTGAGTTGTTTAGGCAAGCAATTAAACTACTGGCCTTTGGATTTTGTTCCATCTCAGTCTGTTCCCAGGGCTTTCCTGTCACATGCCTAGTATATTTTCATTCCAAGATTTATTCAGTATTACTGTTCAGGTATGGCCCCCTGTTGTCTCCACCAAAGGCTTTGGGAACCCATGAGAGCTGTCTTCCGGCTCTGTGAACTTACAGCTCTCTGATTCCACAATGCCCTGCCTCATGGAGTTTTATTGTATGGACACTTGAGCTAGTGAGCAGCAAGGATTCAAAGGACCTTCCATGTAGACTTATATGAAGTTCCTCTCCTACATAGAGGTCTTCTTTTCAAAATTGTGACCTGCAGCTTCCAGGCTCCTCACCCTCTCTGATCTCCTTCTCCTGAATTCAGCAAAGCCATTTACTTAGGATTCCCCTGCTTGTGTTCTGGCCTAGTAATTGCCAGGAAAAAACCTGGATGAGAAAAAGGCCCGCCTTGTTTAAGTCAATGTCTGTTCCTTTGATGTGACACCCTTGATCTCCATGTGAAAACAATGGTTTCATTTGTCCATTTTTCTAGTTGTTTATGATAAACAGGTAAATCTGGCCCCTATAATTCCATTTTGGATGGAGCCACTTGTATAGTTACATAGAGAAATAACTGAGCCTCAAATTGATATAATTAATAGATTTTCATTTTTTTTTTAGAATTTTTTTTTTTCTTGTTTCAGAACCTTTGTTTGTTTATTCACTCATTTTTATGGCCGGCTCAGCCTGCCCCGAGGGCAGGGCTGGCGCAGCTTGTGGTGCCGGGGATCGAACTGCAGTCCCTGAAGCCACCCAAGCTTTCCCAAGCAGGTGCTTTAGACCACTGAGCCATCCCACCAGGCCCCTAGATTTTCATTCAATATTCTAAGTCTCTAGTTACTTGCCTAGCAAGCAGTTTGTAATTTTTAGGGGTTCTTCTCCACAAAAATGTTAAAAACTTCTCAGGTATCCTTGCACAAATGCTCCAAATGTCCTGGACTCCAGCAACTAGTAGATTATGTTACCTTCCTTGTGTTGTAATGTGGAGGTCCACGTCACACAGTGTCACCTTTACTGCCTCCATGTCCAAGTGCTGCAGGTCTCCCTGGCCCTCTAGCCACTCAGTGGACTAAAAACCAATTTTCCTTCCAGAGCTCAAGTCCTGCCACACTATCCTGCCTTGGTCATTACTTTCAACATTGCATTACCATCAAGTTTGCAGAAAACAACTTTCACAGAGTTCTTTAAGGTCAGGCAGAACCTCAGAGTACTAGCAAGGAGAGATTAGAACTAGTGCTAAGGCTTATGGAAACCTCAGCTCAGTAAGTATCTATTAAGCATATAATGTCTAAACTAAAATAGTGAAGAGTCTTCTGGATAGCTGATCTCCTCCAGCTACGTGAGAAGCAACAAATGATCTCTGCCAGCATCACGGAACACATGGGCCACTCCTGTTTGCTATACTCTTTAAGAAAATCTTCATTTCTTTGATGTTTTAACTATAATCTGCCTTGTAAAAGGTATGTAAGATCTACTCAGGACACCAAATAGTAACACATGAATGAGATTAAAAAGCTAGAAGTATTGAGCTTCAGCTTCACTTGTCAAGGGGAAGAACAGGAAAAAGGAAAATAACGTCATAAGCTTCCAAATCCAGATCAGTGGAGTGAATTGAACAACATTGATTTACAGAGCCTATAAAGCAGTGAGCAGAGATCCAAGATTTATTTAAATATATGTAAATGTGGGTGTGTCTCTGTAAAAATGCGACGCTGAGGTCGTCTGAGTCTGTCGATAAGAAAAAAGAAAAATAAGAAATATTTCCTCTCATCCGCTTTTCCTTAAGTTGAGAACTGTCTGCAATTTCAGGTAGAATGAAGCCACTTGCTTGCCTCAAGAGGTCAGAAAACGCTGAGAAACTCTTCATGAATCTGTAATTTCTTCAGACATTTTTGCAAGTTTGGCTTTATCAGATACTGATGAACCTAGAAAGCAATTCAGTGTCTTCTTGGTGTGTGTGTGTGTGTGTGTGTGTGTGTGTGTGTGTGTGTTCCTGATAGCAACAGTATGCAACTATGAGTCAGACTCACATAACCATGTTTTCTTGGTCCCTTGTGTCTTTGTTTTTTTGCTTCTTTGTTTTTATTTGTTTGTTTGTTTGATTGGTTGGTTGGTTGTTTTGTTTTGTTTTGGTCTTGTGTCTTTGACTAGTGAAATCCTGCTAGGATAGAATGTTACCACTGTCCTTCAAATCTCAGAGATAGTCTACCCTTCAAAATACAAGTGGGATAGAATTTGTTGAGAGTTAATGAGTGTTTTTTTTTTTTTTTTAATTTCACCCTGACTTAGCAGGGAGCACTGTCTTCTGCTCCCACAGGTACATGTGTTTTGAGACTAGTAGTCTGGGCATATGGGCCCTGTGTGGAGAGCAAGCCTTTGGTAGAACCGTAGCTGCTTCAGAAGGACCACATTACTTGTGGTTTTGCCGCATTGCATTACGGGCTACATAATGCCTTTGCTCCATGTTTATCCCCTCGTCTGCAGTGACCACTCATTATAGTACTGTGTTTTTTCTCTTACCATTCTTCTACAATGCAATATGCAATAGTTAAAGTACCAGGGTGCACATGTGCCTCAGTATGTGCCCAGGAGCCCTTATCATCTGATCCCAGTGACATTGGTGAATAATAATCAGGAAGCCTCCACCTGGACAACTTCTGCGTCCCCTGAGCACAAGTATGATGCCTGATGCTTGGGGCCGACTTCACATGGTCAGTCAGTTCTAAGCTGAGCTCACGCAATACAGCTGCTGTTGATGCCGGATTCAGAAACCAACACTAGCATTCTAGGTAGCTCCTGTGCCTCTTGGATGAGCTGGTTCAGGACTTCCGAGGAAGCATTAGTTGATTTAAGGATTTTCTGAATAACTGCTGCCAAGAACTCTCCCATTGCTCCAGGCTCGGGACAGGTGCTTGTTGATGATGCAAATGAGGAGGCTTTCGTCTCAGAGATTCCAATAGGCGTGGCTCTGGAATTCACACTTTTAACCCCTCTAGTAGATGCACCCCTTACACATTGAAAGACACTGACTGATGTTGATAAGTATAGCAGTGGACTGGATCTCTAAATTCTATCTTTTAAAAGTGCACTTTATAAGTGAGTAAAGAAGCTATTACATTCCCAGTTTTTGTCACTAAATATCAGTAACTGAATGAAGCACGACTCCAACTTTGCCAGCTGACCTTGTTCTAGTTCAATGTCATCGTGCTGTCACCCTAAGGAGGGTCACCAGCACCTTCATGTGCTGATCTGACCTTGACAAAACACAGAGTTAGTTGTGTAGAGCTGAAAGCGTGCCCCAGGGTCAGATGGCATGCACTAAAGCAAGGGGCACCTGAGCCAGGAAAGAAATGCATTCTGTTTTTTATCTAAACAGAATCTGGGACTCTATCCCATTTTATTTGTTCCTAAAACAGAATCATCAAAACTTGGTCAGACCTGTCAGACATTGGGCAAAGACACACTTGACCTAGAATGAAGTATCAGGAATTTTTAAACATCTAACTCCTAGCATGTATTAGTATGAAACTAACTTGAGCAGAACCCATTAATGTCACAGTGATCGGTTACCAATGGAAATAAATAATTCATGATGAAGGGAATTAGTCTAATTAGCAGGCAGTTTGAGTCCTTTGATAAAACCCAGCTCTAATTCCGTGAAGGGCAGGAAGTGCTGTCATCAGTCAGCCCTGAAAAGATTAGCATCTATTATGAATGAGGTTCGTCACCCTAGCGAAGTCATGTGTGTCCTGGAGACAAACTTAATATGTTCCAGAATGGGACACAGTTTGTCTCACCAACACATCACGATTCTTACCAGGCTATTGTATGTAATAACAAGCAAAGATCAGCGCTCCGTCCTTTCATTCACTCTCTGTCCATCATTCTGACAACTGCGCAAATACATTTTCCATGCAAAGCAGGAGTGTGCCCTGAATACTTGTAAAATTGCACAAGATGTCAAAGAAAATATGTGTTACTTTCTCACTCACCAAAACAAACACACAGCACCAAATGTCAGCCCTGTAACTGACGGTTTCAAAGATGGTGGGCAATAGAGGATGTCAGGCTGGCTGTATACACATTTCATTTTAAAAACTGTTGTCAGCTCTCCCAGGAAATTTGCTTCCCTACTTATCTCTCTCCAGATATTGAAGTTACAAGATCAATCATAGGCTTCCAGCTTCTGCAACTGCAGATAAGTGGAGATGAGAGTCCTAGGCAAAGTAACTTCTGGAATTCCAAACTAAACCCTAAGCGCAACAAGAAAAAGTTGTTTTGTTTTTCATTACAGCACATATATGGCTTAGGCCCTCAGGATGGCTTGACTCTAAGAAGAGCTGTAGTCTCAGAATCCTATCCGGCCTGGGGTAGCTACAGGATGTCGACTGCTCCACACTGTGCGAGCCCCACGTTATTGTGCAGCCCACAGGCTGATGCGGCATCAGCTGTGTTTCCATTTTTACTTATGAGCCTTTTGAAATTACATGTTTCCATTTTGCAATTTGGTGTAATAATGAAGGAATTCCAAATTTGTAAGTTATTGTATTGCTTGTTTTTATTGTGTAAGATTAATTGCTTCATTTATTTGTGTCATTTAAGAAGGGAGTACGTTTTTGCACATTTTGTCATTTGCTATGATAATTAACATGCCAATGGTGTCATAAAAGACTTGAAATGGGATGGGCCATGCCCAAACGTCTGAACAGTGTATAACACGAAGACATGGGTAGGTTATCAAGGGGCTTCCAAAAAGTATAGTGAGAAATGCAATGTCACATGGGCACAAAACATGCTAAAGAGCATATACTGACTTGTGGATATGGTGTTCGGTCAATAAAAGAAAATGTTTTTGTCTGTTTGTTAATTTGTAGTACTGGGAGTTGAATCCAGGGGCTTTACACTGAGCCACTGAATTACTTCTTATTTAAATTTTATTTTATTGGAGCCAGTGAGATAGCTCAGTGGACTAAGTGCTTGCTTAGGCAACTTCAGGGACTGGGGTTCAATCCATATATATATATGTTGTTGATGTTTATTTGTTTGTTTGTCTTGTAGTACTAGGGTTTGAACTCAGGATGTTGTGCTTGGCAGGCAGGCACCTATGCCACTGAGCTATCTCCCCAGTCCCCAAGTAATATATATTTATAAAAATTTATAATGCAGCTATCAAAATACAGTTGAAGTCAGCTTTGATATTGTAAACCTCATGGGCTACACAAACTTAGTGTGAACAATTTCTCAGACTTGAGAATATACATTAATAAATACTAGTACAGATTCTTTACAACTAAAAATTCTACATGGGGATTTAGTAATTAGATATATCCTTCTTTTAACATATCTATGAGCTAGAAAGCTAAATCAGAATCCTATAGCTTTGTAATTTATGTATTAATGATCAGATGGGGATTTTAGAAAAGTTTGGAGAAACCTTACAGGTCTCTCAAAAAAAAAAAAAAACCTCTTCACAATGTCTGGCACCTGGTACAGTCCTCCAGTTAGGATCAGTTTTGTATCCATACACCATTTAAGAGGTAGGAATGCTGTCTCATCCATCTTTTTCTTTCTTTTTCATTTATGTATTTGGTACAGAGTCTCACTACGCAGCTTGGACTTATAGTAATTCTCCTGTTTTCAGCCTCCTCAGTGCTGGGATTATAGGTGCATGCCATCACGCCTGGACTCAGTGGCCAGCTCAACATGTTCCCAGGGCAGGGCCACACAGCATGTGAGACCAGAAATCAAACCCTGGTAAGTACACTTGCCTAAGCAGTCACTTAGTCCACTGAGCTACCTTGCCGGCCCTTTATCCATCTTTTTATCTTCTCCTTTTCCCTCTGGTCTCAAGCAAAGCAGTAGAGTTGGTGCCAAGTGGACAATCAATGAATACATCTAACTGAAAGGCATAGTAACCAAAATGAATGCTTCTTCATACTCCATTGCCCAAGCTCTCAAGATAGCATGACAGTGAGTATCTGGCAGCCCCAGAAGCTGGTGGCCCACAGGTTGTTTGTGAGCCCTGGCCATAGACGGTTGTTCTGACAGAGTCTGGGAGCATAGTTCAGCTCCCAGAACCAAGAGTCCCCAGAGTCCACTTGGGAGCTCTGACTCCACGGAGATGAAAAACCTTCAAAGGAGACCCTGACCATTTTCACGCATCCCTGCCTGCAGATCTTTAAAGACAGGAGGTATTTGGAGGGCATGGGACAACGAGTTTATTCTTTCAGAATCCAGAACATTAATCTGTTATGTCTCCAGAGAACCCATCCCTCCCTAGCTAGGTGATATTTAAGACTATTATACCTCGATGCCATACAAACAGGAAACATCATGGAGAACTTGGCTAATTAAAATCATTAGAAGTTACTCGTTTAATTGGAAAAACTCTGAATTAGTGAAGAACATAAAATGGAGATTTTTTTAAAGCTACAGTCCTTTCAAATTGTATGCACTTGAGTGAATCAGTATCAAGAACTCTGAGTAAACTTGCATTTAGAACTCGACAATACAAATATGGAATTAGCAGTCATTGGCCGTAAGCCAGTAATTCTAAAGCAGTGCTTTTTAAATGGAAATGTGTGTAGTAAAAACTGTAGGCTTTTTTTCCAGAAAAAAAAAAATCTCACATGACCACACACAAATAAAACTTGAACATGATTTCAAGATAGGGTGTTCTTTGTATTTAAATTCATATATTTCTATTTTGTTCAGGCAAATATTTCTTTACAAGAAAAACTTACTTTTGGTTTAAATACCAAAGATATTACTACCAATTATGAATATTGGAGCCCCAATTAATCAGCTTATAATTTTTTCAGTTTATAATTTTGTAGCCCTCTTCTCTTTCTATAATCTACTTTGCTCCCGGATAAAAGTTCTGAATTCTCTTTTCTTATTTTACAAACGCTGGCCTCTAAAGCATAGCACACATGTAATAGGTTCTTATCAGTGATTTAACATGGAATGAGAGATTTTTTTCATAAGTAATAATTTCATTGCCATAATCACCTCCTCAGGATCAATACCTCCCTTCTTTCTTGTTAGCATAAAGTCTACTTCCTGTGGAAGGAAAAGGGTACTCTGTCCTGCAACTGCCCCCACAGCTAGAGGCAGCTGTCAAGTCCTGGGCTGTACAAGCTCCCAGCAGGGAGTTGTAGGAAGGATCTTTAGAAGTTCTGAGTGGCTTGCTCATTTCACCCTTTGTCCAGATTGTAGACAATGTCTAGTATTCTAGAACCCATCCTGGGACAACCAAGAGGACAAGAGTCATGAATATAAGACGGCCAAGTTGGAAATATGGATGGAAGACAGGCAATCATGATACCAGCTTCAAACCAATCTATCTCTAGGTTATCTCCGATCTATTTCTGAGAAAAATAAGGCCCGTGTTTGGTTGAAGCTACTGTTTGACTGGACTTTCTTCTACTCACAGCCTAAACTACTTCTTAACTGATATATGTAGTTCGCTCAACCAACCAATGGAATGAGGAGTTCCGTTGACTCCTAGTGCCAGGCATCTCAAATGTTAAATGTGCATATAAGCCACCTGTGGATTGGGTTTGAAAATCTTGTGTCTCTAAGATTCCAAGTGCAGGCCATGCTGCTGGCCCAGGCCCAAGTTGAAGATCTTGAGGATGTAAAAGTGGAATACAAATTTCACCTTTCTTGGTTTGGTTTTGTTCATCCTAGGGAGTCTATATGTTTCATCAGATTCTCAAAGGAGCCAGTCACACAGAGATGTGAAGCACATGTGGTATGGGATTTATTGGCGGCAAAAGGAGGGGCCCAAGATGCCCACAGAAGTCAATTCCCCACCCCACTAAGGAGGGAACCTGGACATACAGTGAGCGGCCACTGTTCTCTATCTGCCCCCACACCCCGTTCAGTTCCGCTCCCTGCCCTTCCTCGCCTTTCTCTGGAACTCTGGGTGGAGGACACTGCAAGTTGCATCACCTGCACTTTCTAATTTGCTAGCTGCTTGGGGCTGACCCATGTAGGCGCCAGCAAGAGTCAAAGACGGGGAGAGAGAACAGGTGAGGTTCCTCTCCCCAGCTTGCTTCCTGCTTCGGATCATGGCTCTGGCACTGCCAGCCTCCCTCCACAACTCCAGCCGCTGTGGGCAGCACCTGCACTCACAGGACTCTGCCAGTGCCATCCTTCTTTCCTCTCCAGCATGCAGGACAGATCATGCTGCTACTGCCCTGGGGGTTCCTGGGTGTCCCTTGCCTTGGCACATCTCTGATTCAGTCCCTTTAACTCACTGTCCTGTGTGAACAACCCTGAGGGGACTCCATTTCCTTCTGGGTCATCAGGCTCCCCTAATGGATTGCAGTTTCTGCTTCTTTGTCTAGGAAGAAGTGTGCTACTTACTGTCACGCTGGTCTATCCTCAGAGACACCCATCTCTGGTTTTCTAGGACCCTCAGTGGAATAAGGTGGGATGTGAACACAACCCTCCTCCTGTCACGCCTCAGGGGCTCGGCCAGCCCTGTTTCCCTCCACCACCATCCTCTGGCCTGTGACATGAAAAGGGCAAGCGACCTTGTCCTTGTGGATATACCCTAGGCAAGCCACCTAGCAGAGCCTCAGGGCTCCTTTCTGGTTTCATTCCAGCTTCTCTTCCATTTATGTCCTGCCTGGCTTCACAGTGACCTGCTCGATGTTCCCTAAACGCATCTCATTATTTGAAGCCTCTAAGTGTTTTACCTGCCAGTTGTTCTTCCTAGAAAGGGACTCTCCTCAGTCATCCAGGCATTTCCAAGTGTCCTTCTCAGGGATGGCCATTCCAAGCCCCTCTCACTCCATCTTCCACCCCTCCAGAGCAGCCTGCGCAGGGTCTCTTCCACCATGCCCGGTATCCTACATTCACTTCTTTATACGTCTGCCTTCTGTGTTTAAGCAAGTTACCTGAAGACATGAATAACAGCTTGCTCTACTCCAGCTGCCCAGTGTCTGACACACGTCAGTGCCCCTTAAGGAAGGAAGCAGGGAGATGGGTAAATGGAGAGCGAGAACCCTTGGAGCACAGGTCAACTTCGTCTTATAGCTCTTCCTCTCCCCTAGCAGTGGCGGTAACAGCAGCACCCTCACCTTCCCGGAGCCTCAGGTTTCCTTTACATTCCACATGTGCCCTGGAGAGGTTGGAAGGGCTGAGATTCAATCCCTAAATTGCATCCCAGCACTTGGGAGGCTGAGGCAGGAGGATCGGTGCGAGTTCGAGACCAGCCTGGGCTACAAAAGTGAGCTCAAGGCCAGCCTGAACTGCATAGTGAGACCCTGTCTCAAAAAAAAAAAAAACAAATAAAATCCCTAAATTGCAACCCAAGCAGGCCTGCTTCTCAGACAGGCAAGAGGCGGCCCTGTGCTGAGCAAGACTCCACCAGGTACAACTAAACGCTTGCGCACAACCTGGCTGTAGCCCTCCTCCAGACAGGCGTCAAATGACCTCAAATGGGGGCGTTTTTATTTTCACAATAATTGGTTTTTTTTTACCTTGGCATGATGTTTACTCTTCGTGAGCCCCTGAGTAAAGTATAAACTGATGAGGAGAGGGAAAAGCTGTGGCTGTCTTGTGGAAATTCATTTAGTATTCATAATGGTGTCCTGAAAGGTAGCCAGAGAAGATAAAATCGCTTCAATAATTGCCATCTTCCCTTCCTCCCTACCAATAACTCAGCATCTTTCTCCCTCCATTGCCGATTCCCATGTTAACCCGTATGTGCCTTGTCTTTATGTGCCAGACATAACAACTCTCGTATTCATTTGCCTTCTTCGGGATCTCTTTTGTCCCTCCCCCTGCAAGATCTCCAGCAACAATAAGGCAATGTGTCCCCGCAGCAAAGGACATGCCGGGTGACACGCACAGCTAACACTGCATCGCTTACCGCAGAAGCTTTTGTTCTTCCTTCTGAAGTGTCTGTAAGGGCCCCTGGTGATTTGGACCTCACCGATTATTAATCATGTTGTTTCGCATCGTTCTTTCTGTTGTGCACAGCAATGCGAGTGACATCTGTCTCAAAGCTCACTGTCAGTACCGGCTTTAGAATCTCTCTGTGAATCCTGCCGCCTCTGCTGGTGAGCAAGTGGCAGATTCTCCAGAATGCCACTTGCTAGCAGGTCTCTCACCAGGGCCTTTGCTCTTTGTGGGGACACAAATTATACTTGAAGCCAGGTGTGGTGGCCCATGCTAGTAATCTCAGCCCCAGGAGGCTGAGGCAGGAAGATCACCCAGAGTTCAAGGCCAGCCTGGGATATATAGTGAGTATAGGCAGCTTAAACTACATAGTGATACCCTGTCTCAAAAAAAAAAAAAAATTTTACTTGAACTTTTGAGTTCTATGACTCAAGAATGGTGTCCATTGGACATGCAACAGAATGCCTGCTGGCCTGCAGCTGGGAGAAACACACTTTTCCCTTTGAGAGGAATCAAAAAGAAGAAGTAGGAGTTATGGTTCATTTGCAGACCTTTTTGTCCCAAGAGACAGGGCATTCTAAAATAATCTTACTTTGATATTGACATAATGATACAAAGTAGGATTTTACCATTCAAACTACAGAATAGCATGTTTTTTGTTTGTTTGTTTGTTTGTTTTTGGTATGGGGAATTGAACTCAGGACCCTGCACTTGCCAGGAAGGTGCTTATGCTGCTGAGCTGTCTCCCCAACCCTGAATGAAATGAATGCTGTAAAAGACTTTATTTGGACTCAAGACAAAAAAGAGTTGCATCACCCAGGGTTAGGTGCTAGTTAGGAGCTATTTTAAAAGAGGAACGGGAAGAGGAAGCCCTTCCTGCCCGCTTTGGCTGTTTCTCATGTATGCTCCTTATTCTGAATCAGCCTGGTGTGGCCGTGGTACTGGCTGCTGCCCATCTCACTTTGACCTTTCTCTTTCAAAGAGCTTCTAGGTTTTGATGGATTCACAGCCACCTATGAAAAAGAAAAATGGCTACGTTTCCCATCCTCCGTCACTGGGAAGCATGGCCATGGGCATAGGTGCTGTCTAGGGAAAAGCGGGTGGAATAGATGAATGCAACTTACTGGCTTTCAAAGAAGAGCAGCCTTCCCTCTCCCTTCCCATTGATGGGGCGTGGCAGCTTGCCATTCTAGAACATTCCAGGGATTGACTGACTACAAAAAGTGAAATGGTAGGATGGAAGGTGCACGAACCCCTGAACTCTAATATCCTTCAGGTGCCAGAGTGCTTGGGGTCCCTCTGTTAGGGACCAAGGTTGTTACTTCTGATCTTGTAATAACAACCCTCTTTTCTTGCTACCCTCTTGCTAACTTCCTGGCTACTAATGGGAAGATAAGATTTTATATTATAATTTTCCAATGCCTTCCTAGTACGTTTCTTTTGGAGAAATGTATCTTAGGGTGAAGTTACCTCTCCCTATGCTGCAGACAAGGAAACAGAGATAGACACTTACTCTCAGAACTGGCATTGCTACTCACTGGAGTGGACATCAGGATGGTTTTGACAACCGGACTGTGCATTTCTGCTGCTCTATGGAAAGAAGCAGTTAACACTTTAATTTGTTTCATGTTCTTTTTGCAATTGTTTGTATTTTTCCTCCTCTTAATTTATCATGCATTTCATTCTTTTTCCTTTCTTCTTCCAATTTTCTATGTGTATATCTGGTAATTTGAATAACTAGTTGGAAGACAACACTACGTATTTTAATAACTACTGTGACATTCATATTACTTTGTTAAGCAAAATTCTGTATCACTTGTAATTTTTTGTTTTAATTCTAATATGTGCTCTCTTTAAAAATAAAAAAAGAAAAATGAAAACTTAAAAAAGTAATCAGAGGACCAAGGATGCCAAACAGGGAGGGGCCCCAAAGTTCAATGGCTTCCCAGCAACCTATGTTCCAGGTCCTTTATTTTGCAGGAGATTTCTAGGTTCTCCGGCACCTGCCTCCTGCTAACGAGTGACAAGGGCCCCAGCTCCCCACACCGGCACTCCTCTGAGTCATTGCTGTGGCACAGGGTAGGGGCACCATGCCCATGCCACAATGCCTAATAAGCAGCTGACAGCACCAGGCCTTTCTGATCCTGTGATGAGCATTTACTATCACTTGGGGACAGTAGCAGGGATCCTTCACCTGATGCCCACACCAGACACCCAGGGACATCTTCCCTCAACCTTTGAGCCCTCAGCCTATGGGTGGCTGCTTTTGATGACATGGCAGAAGTGAGCACCTGCCTGCGCTGAGAACCTAGACTGGAATTTTCAGTGAAGCAGAACTCCTCTCTAGGTGTTTCATGGACTCTGCCTGGCTGAGTGTCTAGCCCAGAAGCGAGGCCTTATCTCCAGGTAGCTTTCTGCTCTAGGATCCAAACGGGACTCAAGGTCAGAAACTGCATCAAAGGTTTCCAGAAAAGGGACTCTGCATGGTATCAATCAGGCATGTGATGTTTGCTTGGGATCCAGGCCCTGAGGATTGGGTGAGGGGAAGCAGGAGCCGCTGAGCTGAGACACGGGTGCAAGGACATCCTTCACCCTCAGGAGCCAAGAAGCTGGGTGGTCCCACAGTGGGCTGAGGGCCACACTCTTCCACCTCATGTCAGGTTAGTAGGCCCCAGGGTGCAAGCTGCCCCCCAAACAGCATGACCTACACAAACCAGTTTCTTCAGGAGAGAGAAGGTGGCTAGGGATGGCTGGAAGCTGGGAACGTAAGCCTGTTATTCATAGAGGGGGATGAGGGTGGCCTCTGTCACCATGTCCTGTCCTCCAGGGGCTCCCGTACAGCTGAAGAAAGGCTTTCCCTGGTCTTCAGAACCAGCAGTCTGGTCCAAGCACCACTGCTAGATGTCCTACTCCCCTCCCCCACTTTCAAAAATCTCAACTATTCACTGTCAACTCCTATGTCTCTGGAAGTAAAGAAATTGGGTTATACATAGTAGCTTGATATTCACAATTTGTTTTAATTTATTTATTTATGTATTTGGTACAGGGTCTCACTATGTAGCTGGGATTCATGGTAATGCTTTTGTCTCAGCCTCCCCAGAATTGGAATTACAGGCATGCACCACTATGCCCAATTTTAGTGACTGGCTTGGTGTAGGGCTAGCGTGGCACGTGGTACTGGGCATCATACTCTGGTCCTTGTGCTTGCCAGGGAAGCACTTAAACTGCAGAGGTATCTCCCTGGCTTCATGATATTTTAGTTTTGTTTTTTTTTTACCCATGATTGTTTAGACACAGTAAAAGGACACAATTCTCACCAGTGAGACTTAAGGGGAAGCTCATTATGAGGCTATGAAATTGTTACCTTGACTCTTAAGGACACAAGGACTGTTCCTTCCATGTCTCCTCCTCTGATCAATGTTACTGAGGCACATGTGATGGCCGGAACCACAGCAGCCATCTTGCAACTACAGATCTACGCCTAAAGACAAAAGATAGACGACAGAAAATAAAGATGAAAAGAACCCAGTGCTATGATGGTATCCTTGGACCACTATGCTATTCTATCATTATATGATACAATGAATGTGCTTTTCTTTTAACCACTGCATTTTAAAAAGTATATGACATGCTTGGCAATCCTAGTGCTCAATCAATACCTACTTGATAGTGATGCCCATAATCCCATAATCTCGTGGGAGGCTGAAGCAAGTTCAAGGGCAGCCTGGCCTACAAAGTGAGTTAAAGGCCAACTTGAACTACTGTTTGTAAAACCCTATCCCAAAAAGACCAAAAAAAAAAAGCTACTGCATGAATAACTGAATGAATGAATGAATACCAAAGAATCTGGCCACCTCACATGAGACAGACAGACTTTGCATTTCGGGGTCTCCCTGTTTTCTGTGTGGATTTGGAGCCCAGGGATACAAGGGAAGAGAAAGACGCTAAAAACTTGAATTTGGGAAGAAGGAAGCTGGTCGTTTATGGAGGGGATAGATTTAGAAAGTCTCTTAAAAGACACGTGGAAAATGTACGTCCCAACTGCGGTCCAGCTGCCCCGGCGGGGGTGGGGCCACTGGTGGAAGACGTGAATCACTCCTCAGAAGAGCAAAGCAGCCGCGAGCGTCCGCGGGCAGCGGTGCACACTTAAGGGAATCATAGCCCAGAAATAGCACCCCCATTTGCCAGTCACTGCACCTCATGCCAGCTAGTTTGTCTTTCATTCTATAATTAAACAAGATCCCCTTCCTTGGGTTCGGAGCCTTCACGAGTTCCATCTCTTGACTAATTCACCTCCAAGTGAGCGCGGTGTTGTGATGGATTACGGTGATAGGCTGCTCTCGCCGGCCATCCATCATCACATAGGCAGCTGTGGCTGGGCTCCAGGTGGAAAAACCGAGCCCACTGCTCATTCACCACGCTGGAGCCACGCGTCACCCAAGTGTGGTCTCTGAGGATCACTTTCCCAAGGCAGCGCTGTCCTGCACACACGAGGCATTGGGTTAGCTTAACAGAGACCTCGCAGGGGCTGGAAAACAAAGACTTTCCTAACACAGAGTGGTATGATCGGCTATTCAGCAAGTTTATAAGGGGATGAAGAAGTATCTGTAGGTGTCTCGCTGTTATTGATCACATGCAGGGCATCAGTTCTGTGTAATGTATTTCTGAAAACTCCAAGCCTTCCCCAACAGCAGTTTATGTATCTTAATCTGTACTGTCAATGCCTAGAATTATCTATACAGAAATCGCTCAAGTCTGCAAATGATGCAGACCAGGAGTCCTCAGCAGGGACCCCCACTGGACATGTGTAAGTAGGAAGTATAGAAATAGTGACTGCCAATAGTCACTATGTGGGCTGCACACCTATAATCCCAGCACTCAGGAGGCTGAGGCAGGAGGATCATTGTGAGTTAGAGACCAGCAAGGGCTACAAAGTGAGCTCAAGGCCAGCCTGAACTGCATAGGGAGACCCTGTCTCAAAAAGAAAAAAAAAAACTCTCTGCTGAGAAGTTATTATTCCAGTTTGATTTTTGTTCATCAAATGAGAACTTGCACCAGTTACCTAAAACACTGCCATATTCAGGAGAAGATAACTGTCGTCATTCAAGCTGTCCTATCTATCCTTATCAATACTTGCCTGTTGAAGAAGGAATTGATCCCCAACATGGAAAGATTTGAAAATGAAAACTGGAAACCACTGATTTTTCAGACAGCTTTATGCCTTGAGTAAGCTAAGCTGTTGTTGTTTGGCTGTCTGGTTGGTTTTGAGACAGGGTCTCTCCAAGCTGTTCAGGCTGATCTCAAACTTTCTATCCACCTGTCTCAGCCTCCTAAGTAGCTGAGATTACAGGCTCATGTCATGCTGGCTTGTTGATGCCAGGAATTTATAAGCAAATCTTCAGTTTCCCCAGCATCCTTCAAGAGTCATAAATCTCATGAAACAACTTTCTTGACCATTTCCTCCTATACCAAGGAAAACCAAATGTGATGTGACAACGTAGGCCCCTGGGCCTAGCTAAGCAATGGGTTTGTGATGGGCACAGTTCTTCACAAAGGAGCTCTGTGTAGCTCAGAGAGAGAAGGGAGAGGATGTGACGTTTACTGAGCAGCTATTCTCCTTACCTATTGCATCTGTGACATGCTCAGCACCCCAAGATAGACAGTGGTACTTCTTCATGCAAAGTAAATGAAGAGACCCAGAGAGGTCAGCAGCCTCCTCAGAGTCACGTGGGTAATGAGTGAGCAGCACATTAGGGCCATGAGTGGAGGCCACCGCCTCCTCAGAAGCAGCAAGATGAGGCACAAGCCCAGGAGGAATGGCCCAGATCCACTGCTCTGCACCCCACCATTCTCTCCCCATGAGTGCTATTTCCTTTCATCTACAGTGTATTATTAGCCTTCAATTAAAAGCCAAAATTCCTAGTAGGGAACTGTCCCCTTGACAGGAACTTGAAAATATCATAAACTAACATTTTTCTCACTGGCCCCTCTCACAGATGTAAAATGACCAGGAATTGAGGGCCACATGCCATGGAGGAGCCCTGTGTGGGCAGGGCATGGATAACAGAAATGGAAGAGGGCCTTGGAGATCTATGCAGTGAGAGTGACTTGCTGTCTGTCACGGCCAAAGGCCTCAGGCCAGGACCAGGGACTGGAGGGCGTCTCAAGGTTCTGGAGCCCTCCTCTGGGTGGCTTTGCCAGCTGCTGTGTCTCAGCTGTGACAGGAGGGGATCTAGTCAGTCAATGGCTGTAAACATTCCCTTCCAGAATAAATTCCTTTCCTATGCATCTAGACTTCTAGAGCAATGAGCAGAGCTGTGAATTTTTCTGTGTGCTTTGTTAGAGACCAGTTTCCTAGATCTTTTTTCAACGATAAACTTTGGTGGGACAGTGACAGGATGCAGGGTCTCGGTGCTCACGCTCAAGGCAGCAGGGTGACTGAGTGGGAAGAATCCCGGGTGGGGGCCTTGGCTGAGATCCTCGCTCTGCACTCTCTAGCTGTAACTTCGGACAAGTTGCCTGACCTCTTCAAATTATACTCACATGTCAAATAGCAATGTAACCAGCCCAGAGTTTTGTGGGGAGCCTTAGCTAGGAAGCACCTGCAGAGAAGGTGGTCCATCACAGTCAGAGTCCTAACGGGTGCCCTCCACACTGGCCTCCTTCTCTGACCCCCGCCCTGAGGCTTCAGGTGGCACTGCATCCATTGTTCATGGTGAGTGGCTGTCACTGTTCCTTGCACTCTGATCACAGGGAAGGTACGCAACTCTTCCTTGACAGTTTCACCCCAATGCTAGACCACGGTACTGTGGAGATCAGGCTATGAGCTGTCCTCTAGGGTAAACTGGTCCAACAACTAATGAAAAGTTAAAAGGATAAATACAATGGAAGTTCCAGCGCTGAGGACACCAGAATGCTACCAGCTCCACACTGGAGTCTCTTTTTGCTGCTCTCTGCCTCATTTGATCTTGGTCCTCAAGGGTGAAGAAGGAGGAAAGTGCCCCCCTCCACTGGCTGTCTTGTGTCTTGCCAGAAAAATGGGGCTCTTTTTCCCCAGGGAAATGAGCTCCACACTTACAACCTGAGGCCAGTCTTGGGCGACAGCTGAGCACTGCACTTTTCCCAAAGGGCAGGTTCTCTGGTCTGAAAGTCTTTAGGGTGTCACCACACCAATCTTGTTTCCATTCTGCATTTTCCTCATCAAATACTTTGTTAAACTCTTAGGTGATAGATACTTCATCCAGAGCCACCTTAGCACATGTGAACCAAGCCTCAAGGGCTCCTAGCCCCGCTCCTCACCCGAGGCTCACACACATCTCTCCCAGACAGCAGCCCCAAGCCTCCAGCAGGCACAGACCCACCCATGTCTGTCTGTGCAGGGCCCGCCCACCACTTGTACCCTGCTGAGCATCCACCCTACACATTCCTGCTCACCCTCCTGGCTCCAGCCACTAACTTCCCGTGGTCCCCACACAGCTTCAGAGGACACGAGCGCAAGTCTCCTGAAGGTAAAAACTCCAAACTTCATCTCAAGAGAAGTTCCTTTGATCTAAACTGATTCCACTGCCAGGATATAATTAGTGTAGTACTGCAACCAAGAGGGCCTCGTGCTTGGCAGGACAGGAGGAGGAGGACGATGAATGGAGAGTTATTTAGTGGGCAAAGAGTTGTAGTTTGGACAAGCAAAAGTTTTGGAGTTTGATGGTGGTGATAGTGACACAACACCACCTTACTGTACCACTAACACCAAAGACAATGGCAGCCACAACTGAATTATCATAGTCAATCCCAACACAGAGGGAGCCTGAGGGAGGAGGGTCAGCAGTTCAAGTCACACCTGAGCAAATCAGAGACTTAGCAAAATCTTGTCTCAAGATTAATGGGCTGGGTATGTAACTCAGTGTGAGGACTCTTGATTCAATCACCAGTAAGGGAAAGGAGACAGACAGACAGACAGACAGACAGACAGACAGACAGACAGACAGAGTCAGAGATAAAGAGAGACAGAGAGAGAACTTGGCTGTTTCGTGAGACTGACTACACTGTATGAAACACCCACTCTAGCTGTGAATCCCAACACAAGAAATAGAAAAGGTAGCAGTGGGCAGAGTCCAGTTTTGGAGGAGCTCAGACTCTGAGGAAAAGATGACACTTGCTTGAGGAGAGCCCACACTTGGAAAACCAAGTCTAGGACCCCAAATTCTATGATGCTCGTGACTGCCTGTGGAGCCAGGTCAGGTGCAGGTTTGTCCATTACAGTGGTTTTTCCATTGCAACATAGATATTGTGTGTGTGTGTGTGTGTGTGTGTGTGTGTGTGTGTGTGTGTGTGTAACCAGGGATTGAACTCAGGCCCTTGTGCTTGCCAGGCAAGCACTTATTCTCCTGAGCTATCTCCCCAGGCCTCCACATAGATCTTTAAGCTTTCTGAACCTTCTGTCCAGACCAGAACACATTACAGAAAGTTTATTGGTCAGTCAGAATTAAGGGCTCAGCATCAAACAGCCTAGGTGAGAATGCCAGCTGTGCAATCTTGAGGCATTTGCTCAGTTTCTGTGTGCTTCACTTTTCCCTATGTCTGAAATGGGAAAAATAATAACAATACTAACAGCTACCTCCATGACAGTGGCATGGTGCAGGCTGCTGTTGGAATATAGACTGTCCCCCAAAGGTCCATGTGTTAAGGCATGACCCTCAGCTTGGCCCTGCAAGGAGTTGGAGGAAACTTTAAGAGGTAGGACAGAATGGTAGGTCTTCAGCCATCAAGGATACGCCCCTGTGAAAGAAAGTGGGATTCCAGCCCCTTCCTCCTCTCTGTGCTTCCCACACTTTCTTCCCTACTACGATGAGGTGCCTTGCCATAGGCCCAAACCAGTGGGCCCCATGAACTGAAACTGCTGACACAGTGACCCTTAATAAACCTTTCCTCTTTTTAAGTGGATCAGCTTGAATATTTTGTTATAGTATCAGAAAATTAACACATGTGTGAAGTAATTAAATGTGTGCACACACAAGTACTCAATAACTATTACTAGGTGTTGTTCTTGGTTGTACCTTGTTACCCTTTTCTAAGTGCAGGTAATATACAACTTTCAGTCTAGTGTTACATCTACTTTTTTAGGATTCTTTTTTTCTTGAACAATCAAACTTTCTCAGCAGTGGTTTTTCTAGACTTACTAATCAAAAATCTTTAAAGTCTTCATGATTACTTCGAAAATTTCCTAGAAGATCATTTTTGTTTCTTCAGCCAAAGAAATTTTGACATACAAAGAATAACATTAATATGCAAATTAGCATACTGTGAAATTCATTTTGGTGCCTCAGAGGCAGTATTTTTATAAATACAGAAACATAATTATGCATCCTCTAGAGGACTAAAAATAATTATACAAATTTACAACAAAGCCCAAGGCTGTGTTTCCTTTTAACTGACTGTTTTTAATATCATTTAAATCTTGTTAGAACTTAATTACCAAATCTCTCTTGTAATAATTCAGATGGAAGATTGAAAGTCTAAACTTGCCGTTCAGAAAACAACCTTATCAGAGAAACAAAGACACAGAGGCGCTGATTGCCTAAACAGGACAGCAGAGGAAACTCTTCAGGACAGAGCCACACCAGCTACTGAGACAAAGAAGCCACTACGGAAAGCAATAACAGTAACATACAAGCCACTGAAATTTTTTAACCTGCAGTCTCTTGGAAAGGCAAAACTACATAGTGTGATCATTATGGATCATAAACCAAATTAACCATTTCTACCTCTTTTACTTTTCTATACTTTCAACTTTTTTTCAAATTAAGGTACATATAAATTAGGGTCAATTTTTTTGTAATCATTCAATTAACTCTTTTAAGGCCTACCCAGAATGTCTGTGTGTGCGCGCATGTGCACACACACATACAAATGCACGTTTCACATCTACAGCCTCATTTATGCTAATATGGAAAAGACAAAGAGCAAAGTCATGAGCAATGGTCCAATTTATGCTCAGTTTTAGAGGTGACTCTTTATTAGCTCTTAGAAAAAAGGGGCTTCTTATTGGGAAGCAAAAGGCACAAAAACTCAAACCCTTGAAATTCCAACACATTTTCATTTGCCATGAGTTGATAATGGTTCCTCCTCTTCTAGCTCTCAGAAATTAGTCACCTTAAGTTTCAAAGGATAATAATTTGCTTGGTGTGATATCACTAACATAGGTCGCTATCCATTATGGCAGAAGCTGGTCAATCAATTTTCCAGGAAGCTGTAGCCGTGCTGGGTTAGAGATGTCTGTTCAGTGTCACAATTCATTCTAGTTGCTACAGAATGTCAGTCAAATCAGAAGAAAAAAATCAATCAAAATGATTGACATTTAGATAAATTAGCCAATTGACTGAACTTCTCACTTTTCAATGCGCGTTTTTGGTTTTATGTAGGTATATAAATGTATATACATATGCCTAGGAGGTGTGAATGCTTTCCTGAATGCCTTTTATTCTGTGCAAAGCTTTACAGTACCGGAAGGCTTTATACATCATCTACTCTATTTATGTGGCCAGTGGTAAAGCTTTGCTCTTGCTTCTTACATTTACCTCATTTGATTAGACCTAGGAAAAGCATCCATTAAGGTTTAGAGATAGAGCGCCCCACAAAAATTTCTCCTGCACAGAGGCAAGGCTCTGGGAGGGTGGTCAGATCTCCAGAGCGCTGTACCCTTTGTAGATTCATCCTCTGGTGAGCAGTAGCTGAGTGTGACATTGGGAGGTGATTCTTGATTGCAAGAGGGGACGTCACGGGGCTGTGACCTGCAAGGGAATTCTCTTGGCCCCAGCTCTCCCTTTGCTCTCTGTTTCCTTTCTATCATGACATGAGTAGCTGTCCTTTTGCAGGACCCTTTCCCAAGCCCTTTCTGTCTTGGAGCTGGACAACCATGGACTTAAAATGTGAAACAAAGTAAACCTCTCCTCCATGAATGTGTGGGTGTCAGGTATTTTGTCCTGGGAATGAGGAAAGTGATCGAGACAGTGTGACGCTCACAAAAAGAACTGGAATGAAGGTTCCTAAAGAATGTGCAATTTTTCAAAACCGGCATGGTGGTACCTGCCCATAATCCCAGCACTAGGGTGGCTGAGACAGGAGGATCACTACAACTCTGAACTACATGGAGAGACCCTGTATCAAATAAACAATTTTCTAAAATGTGCAGTTTTTTCCACTCTAACATATCTTCTTCCATTAATGTGATCCTTCAAAAAGTTATCCCAATTATTTCATTTAGACTTTTTAACAACACTTTTTTTCAGTCAACTCAATCAATATGTAAGACATTTATAATAATGGGAGATATCAGTCTTGAAGTGCTGAAATATCTGAGCCATGCTCTTGGTTTTCATTTGTAGCTGGTCAAATGGGGACTTTAAGTGGATAGACCTATACAGATTTCAGATCTGAAAGAGGACCCATGCACCAATAAAGTAAAACAGAGCAATCAGGTCCATCATCACAGCATCTCTAAGAGTTGGATGCAACATCTAAGATCTAGAGGATCATCTTAAGGATATTCAAGTAGCTGTGTCACATCTAACTACATCTTTATCTTAGTGATAACAGAGTATGGTTCAAAATCTTAAAACAAATAGATTACCTGATGGTTTAAAATAAAAATACCTAAACATTCTTTCTGAAAATATTACACACGGGCGTCATAGCTTGTGACCATTTCCTTTTGGCCATGTGGGAAATTCTCCATGATATCTGCCCATTGTACATGACTATTGCTTTTGCCAGCTAATGTTTGGTAACAAGGGTTGTTTGTTCTTCCCGATAATTTGAACTTTCTCCATTTGTGTTTACCTTCACATCCAAACTAGAACAACTCTGATCTGAGTTAATTCCTCAATTTCATTATGGCCACACTGGGGAAGGGGAAGAGGATCTGAGTCCAAATGAACGTCCAGAAAACAATGAGAACAGGCAGCAATCCAAGAGCTTTGGCATGGCTTGCAGGCAGAAACCAGCTCTGATTAATGCCATCAAAATGCTTGTCTTTCCTTTGATTGATATTCCAGACCCTTGCTACAATTATTGATGCCGGTGACAACTATTATCAGCATCTTTCTGTGGTTTGCTGTCTGGGAGGGAGGCTGCACAGGCTTCGTTAGAACATTTGCACACCTGCCTCAGTTTAATCTAAAACCCATTATTTTGCAAACAAAACATATAAACCCAACACAGCAGTCATTATTTTCCATTTTCTTCTATTAAAATCTCTCCACTCCATGGTAGGGGGTATATCCACAGGAATTGTGCATAAAAGTGCATAAAAATAGTGCATAAACGACAGCTTAGAGAGTTGGGCACACCTGTAGGAGGTTCTTTGGGATTGAAAATATAGCTGACTAAAGACAGGAACATCACCATTTACCTTGTGATGTGATGTTACAGCAGGTTAAAAGCAGGCAGATGGGAAGTTTTCTGGCCTTCTGCTATTCAGGACTAAAGGATAAAACAATCTCAAATATCTGAGAATGCCCTTGGCCAGAAGGGGCTGCCCTGCATACTATAAATGTGGCCCTGAGTACTGCAGATAGATAGATAGATAGATAGATAGATAGATAGATAGATAGATAGATATCCATGATTAACAGTGTAAATGGGTTCTTACTTACTCTCAGATGAGCCCCTTATTCCTGTTAACATAATTATTTGCCTAAAGGCTTTGATCCCAGATGCATACAGCAAGGTTCACAATGGGTTCCAGTTTTTTCTCCCCAGGGACAAGTGGCAATCCTGAGCATCTGTGGAGGATCTTGTCTGGCCCCCTCTGAGCCTCTGCTCAACCTGTTTCTTGAGCTACTTGATGTACTCTTCTGTACCTTGTGATCCCCTGGCCTTGATCATCCTTGCTCCATGGCTCTTAATAAGATTTGAAGGAAACTCTTCGTCTCTGACTACAGCAGCTTCAAGTCCTGGTAAAGGACAGTCTATTTGATAACTGTATTTACAACACGATTTGTTCTCTCCCTTTCACCAGACATTGTTGCTAGTTATTTGAAGTCCTAGGAAGGACTTGTTTTCCCATTGCTGTGTACATAGAGCTCTAAATACTCTCTCTGAATGTGTAGGTTCTATATTTTGCCTGGAAGAGGAACTCCTGGAGTAAGACCTCAACTAAAATGGATACTCAGTGATACTGAATAGAAATGTTCTTACTTTTCATGCAATGAGCACCTCTGTGCTCAAATTCCCCCATTTCTCCTCCCATGAGGGCAGCCAGTAGCCCTACAGTTTAGTCTCTGTTCTCCCTCTACCACATGAGCTGCATCGTATACATACATGCTCTAAACAACATGGATATTAGAGCAGATACTGTTGTTCTGTCTAATCCAGATTATCATCTCCAAACGAGAGTTGTTGCTTAGATGTTGAATAAATATAGATTCATTAAAGACTTATATCCAAGATTATTTCCTACTAGCAATGGGGTTCTGAAATGCATATGTCCTCTTCCCTCAGTTCTCTTCCTAACTTGCCTAGATACCTATGTGGAAAGCGAATGTAGGAACTGAGGGAACAGGACTCTACTCCATCTCACCAAAGCCACTGCATGCCTGCTGTGTGAAAAGCACAACCATGTAGAGGTGCTAAAGATACAGAGATGGAAGTTTGTCCCCTCAAATCTATAGTAGTGGGACAGACACTAAATTCTTAAGCTAGTCCACTTATTTCATGGAGCCATTTACTCTCATGCAAGAAAGCAATACAGAACATATTAACCACAATCTCAACCTTAAGATTTTGAGCTAAGCCCCGCCCCCATTCTCTCCCAAACAGCAGCATTATTATATACTGACTAATGTTGGTTAGAGCCATCAGTTATAAAGGTTAGATAACATGCCCTACCAGCATTCAAGTTCAGAGAGCACAAGAAACTAAAAAGCTGCACTTGTTTCTACCTTTTTACATGATGACAAAGACATAGTTCTGCCTGAAATAAACCCCATGAATTTGAGGTCAGAAAGCCTGTATTTATACCAATTGATGCTTCCCATTTGGAGTTCTCTACAAGGCAGTAAAATCTTTGGGTTTAGCTTTCCACATGTGTCAGACAAAGGTTGAGCAGTTGGTTATTTGATCAGATTATAGTGTTGGTTTATGAGGATACATGTGTCTATGTTTCAATAAAAACCACAGCGATTCTTATTCTCTTGAAAAGAAAAACAAAAAAAGCCAGGAAGATAGCTCACAGACCTGAGTTCCATCCTGTGCTAGGGAGGCTGAGACAGGAGGATCACTATGAGCCCAGGCTGCACAGCAAGACCTTTTACCAAATAAATAAATGATTTTTAAAAAAAAATTTTAGAAAAAAAAATGAATGAATGATACCAAAACATCATTTATGTGAAATCTTTTGATCCACTCATTCCATAAAGGGTAGATGTAGAGCAGACAGGCTTTCCTTAGCTTGGTTTATAGTAAAGATTCCTTCTGCCTTGTCTTTCCACCGCACTCCAACTCCTCTAACGTCCATGTTCACACTGCTGTTGGAGTGAAGAACACAGAACACCACAACCCCAACTGCTAGAAGACCTCTGCACAGAAGATGTGCTTTGCTGCGAGAGGTGAACCTTCTCTCCCTAGCTGATTGCATCTGGCTTGTGCTGCTCAGCTTGAGGGTCTAAGGCTAACCTAAGGATCAAAATAGCGCTGCCGAACTTCCTGTCCCAGCCCAGCCCAAACCCCACCGCTGGGAGCTGAGCCTGCGCACCCGCCGCGGGTAAGCCCCTGCGCCCCTCTGCCCCGCCTCTGCATTCCCGCGACTAACTTCCTATCCCAGCCCAGCCCAAACCCCACCGCTGGGAGCTGAGCCTGCGCACCCGCCGCGGGTAAG
>PVJA010000198.1:0-16037 GCA_004027025.1 Myocastor coypus
ACATCAATAGGGAGGTGGGTCATGCCCACACACTGTACTCTGTAGAATGATTGTGAGGACAATATGCAATATGTCAACTTTCAAAGAAAAGAAAGGGGAAAAGAAAAAAAAAAAGTAATGTGGATTTAGAAAGGTTAATGTTTAATTGTTTGATCAATCTTATATACCTATATGTATTAATCTAAACTGATCTGATGATCAAAATATGTAATATAACCATTGTTAAATTTAAACAATAAAAAAATTGAAACAAAAATAAATAAATAAAAATAAAAGTTGACACATTTTATATTGTCCTCACAATACTTCTACAGAGCAGTGTGTGGGCATGACCCACCTTCCTATTGATGTTGATAAGAAGAAAAAAAAGAAAAAAAAAGAAGAAGAAAGGAAAAGAAAATTCTTCTCTTTGGACTAAGAGGAAGTAGATGCATACACAGTCAAATGTTCTGCAATTGCATGATACAATTTTGTATTTCCTTGAATTTCCAAATATCTGTGTAAAAATTGTGTAACTGCTTAGAATAAAGTGTTAAAAGCAAGAAAAACTTATTTCATGACACATAGTCATAGCTAAGGAAATATGTTATTATTATTATTCCAGACATGTTGACACCTTACTTTACATATTTATATACATTATATGATGAGGAATATATATATATAATATATATTACATATTGGATATATATAACATATATATGATATATATTACATATACATATATATATATATATATATATATATATATATATATATTACATAGTGGATAGCAACTTAGTAGTGACCATCTCTGAGGTGAGATTTCTCACTTGTGCAATTAATGAGGTGGTTGGCAGATAACTTTGCATGGTCATTTGTGAGAGATGTGGGGCTGCTCCCTAAAGTTGATATTTTTCCCTTTACAAATTCCTTTTTTGTTTGTTTCTTCTACATACCAACGTCACTTACCCAGGTTGTTTAATAATATGTTATTTTCTTACTTTCCTTGATCCTCAGTAAATAGTATTACTAAAACAATATAGATATCTAGGACAGACTAGTCTACTTATAGTTAGCTACTTACAGTGACATGTAAATACAAAAATATTGTGTATAAAGAAAAAATCTAATTCAAAAATATATTCATTAATGTATTCTTTTAAAATTTTAGAATTAATATGCAAAGAACAATGTCAGTTATTTATGATTTCATTGAAAAATGATGCAATTCTAAGATGATTTCTTTTTTTTTTTAAGTTACTATAGGAGAATGCTTACCACACAATATACAGTAGAATAAAAGTAACTATTCTCAGGCCACTGTCATACTGAGTCACTGTTTCTGTTATTAATGTAAGGTGGCACAATGTAAAATTTATGCTTTCTCTTAACTATCATGGACCGTCCTATATGCTTGCTTTTAGCAGATTATCTGCTTTTGAAAAAGTGAGTATTTGCACATTTGAAGCAATGTGTCACATTTCTGCTCCACTGACTAGCATGGCTTTAAATCTCTCAGATTCCATCATCTTGTGTTATGTCAAATCACATTGGTTTTTCCATGTGACAAAATTTATAGTGATGGAAGGTGACAGAAGAACTGTAATGCAATATGACACGTCAAAAATTTAAAGGGTAAAGAGATTAGCTATTTGGTGTCAAATTAGATAGGGAATGTCAAGTCCAAAATGAATCTGGCAGTAGCTAATGGAGTGAAAGGTAGAGTATTCACCCTATCTACTGAACTTCATCATAACATATTTAGCTAACTCAAAGACACAGTCTGGAACTTCAGAAAGCATCTTGGAAGATCAAGGGCCTGCAGTGCACTTCAAGGTTACTTCATAAGCTTTATTTATAATGATAATTTGATGGAGATGGTGTTCCACATACAAAACAAACATTATGAATGTAATTGGCAATATATCTTTCATTGTTTTTAAAACAATTTTTATAACTCTATCATTTTTTATAATTTATAATTTTTTATAATTTATCAAAGAGAAATAATAATCTAATTGCACATCATGCTTGTTACAGCTGATGCCTGTATGTGTCAAAAACAGATATAAAATTAAAGTATTTGAAATGAGACAAAACGAATTATTATAATAATATAGACTTCTGAAGATTTAGTTAGCATTATTTGAAATGTACATTAAACCATTAAGTTTTCAAAAATATTAGAAGAATTTGATATAGGCAAGGAATACAAGGCTATTTTTCTTCTTTTCTCCCTTGTGTTTATATAATGACAATTAAAAATTCTTATTTATAAGGTTTTACCTGCACCTGGTACAAGCACCTGTCTTTTCTGAGTCATTGTAATGTGTTATTTTTACTTAGTTGCATGTTTCTGCTGTGTAATAATTCCATCTAAAATTGTCTAGTACCTCCATTGTGACATTCTGTAATAAAAAGTGCTAGGAAAAAACACCTTCCTGTTGTATGATTGCTAGCCACCTTTTGAACGATATTAAGAATTAACAACTGTTCATTAATTTAGGAGGAAAGTACTGTATCTCTTATTTCCTTCAATTATCTCCAGTTTACTGAGCTGATCCAAATGTCTTATGATTAATCTTTTTACAAGAAATGGCAAAGTTCTAGCACTAAGCTACAGCAAACTCTAAGCTATGTTAATTTCATCTTCCTTCATGGAATAAAAGTAGCTGCCCTAAAGAATGTATAAATAATTTAGGTTATTTCTGCTTTTTCTCTTTTATTTTTATGATTTTTTTAAAAAAAACTTGTTTAGATTTTACATTGTATTTAGTTTTAGCAAGCTGGCAATCTCTACAAAAAGAAAATGATTAGAAGCAAATTGAAGGATAAATAACTGATTGGTCTTTGATTCTAGATGAATACTCATTTTTTACCATATGGGGTACATTTATCAAAAACTAATTAAAGGTTGAGAGTTAGATCACTCCATTTTTCTCTCATTTTCAGCTCAGGTTAAAAATATATTAAAATAGTAATATCGTTATTATTCAAAGTACTCCCCTTTCTTTTTCTGTGTACATACTTTGTAAAGAAATTTATAAAGTGAAGTCAACTAAAGACATATCAAAAACTGTCATTTTAACTAACTTCAACACTGACACAAATAGTGGAAAAATCTCTAAATTCAGGTTTAATTCATTGTAGTACCAAATAAATTATAGCAATTATGAAAATAGCAATCTAAGCAACTGAGAAATTTTTGTGTCTTATATAGAGGCACTAAAATAGAACTTTTACCCTAAAACTTTTACTTTGAATTTACCTAAATTAATTCTTCTACTTTGTTATATGCTTTGATACATTTAATAACCTATTGTAAAATGTTTATTACCATAAGACTTCTATTATTCAATTATTTTTATAAGAAAAAAATAAATGAAATGTAATCCAGTTTTCTTACATGTTTGGATAATTATGATATGTGGTATCAAAACAGCTACAATACACCTTGGTCTCATTTTTTTTTTTTCTTCTGTATTTTTAAAGGAAGGATCTAAAGTGTGTTAAATGTCTCACTACTAGATCAGACTTACAGTGATCTGCCTGTTTATAGCCTTCCAAGAGCTGGAATTACAGGTATGCACCACCACACCCAGTCTCAATTGCCATCTCAGTGAGCCCCAGGGCCAGGGCTGGCATGGAAGGCCCAGGGATTGAACCCCTGGGCCCTGTGCCTGCTTGCGAGTGCTTTAATCCATTGTGCTACTTGGCTGGCCCTGGTCTCATTCTTTGCCATTAGCACTTAGAAAAATCTCTGGTAAGGAGCACATTACTTAAAATAAAATAAAATAAAATAAAATAAAATAAAGCTTGGGGCTGGTGAGGTTGCTCAGAGGTCTAAGTGGTTGCCCCGCAAGTGCAAGGACCAGATTTGAATCTCTGTATTTCATGCAGTGACAGCCCATGCTGAGCCAGCCACCAAAACTCTGTATGGTGGTTTACTTTGAGTCTCAGCTGTTTACTGAGACCTTGTACCAAATAATAATTTAAAAAATTGAAATAAAAATTTAAAATTCTTTTAATATTCTGATGCCTGGAGTAAGATTATGTAAAATTATAGGTATGGCCCCTCAAAAGACAACTGAGAAATTTGAATACATAGCATATTCATTATTATATTATATCTTGAGATCATTTGACTCATCCAATTTTCGTTCTTGTGCATCACTAATGCCATAAAGTATTTGTACAAGCCTTCTGATTAGAAGGTATATCAACTGGGTCTCACTTGCTAAATCTTTAGGCTTTATCAATCTGTATGAACCATCTCATCATGTGCAAATTAGGGGAGACAAAAGTTGGAGAACATAGGCTTACTTTGCATATTTAGAAGATGAGAAGTTGAGATCAGCTGCAGGATGTGAAAACACACAGCAAGGTGCACATAAGGTGCAGAAGAAAGATATGCAGCAGTTACATTATCATTCCTCTGGTCAAATAATTAGTAAAACATACCACAATGCAAGGAAATTTAGGATTAAAGTTTCTGGAAACTGTGTATCATGGAAATGCATTATTTGGGTGGATGTTTATAGCAGGTTAATCCATTAAAGTTAATTCCAATCTCATTATTGTCATTGAAGAAATGCTAAAGCATAGCTTTGATAATTATTTGTGTAGTACTTAATCTGAAACATACACTAGATGCCGTGAAAGGGAAAGAATTTGTTCAATGGGATGAAGAAAAGGACAACAGGAAGAAGGGAAAATGTATCTATGACTGTATGGAGGATAATTTGGATAAATGTAGTATTGATTTCTGCTGATCTTTTGAAAGGAGAAGTTAGTGCTTATTTTTTTCTTTCTAATTTCTTATAACTTTTTTGTTGTTGTTTTGTTGAATTCCAAGTCATTTTGCACGTTTATGTCTGGTAACCTAAACAACTGATTTGAAGATAATATCCCACAGTATAGCAACTATTGTTGAATTCCTATTACTTTGCTCAGTAAAATTTTGTATTGTTTCTAATGTTGTTTTTTAATTACTATATTATATTCTTTAAAAAATTTTAAAGCCAATCCTGAGTAGAATATATATTTATAATCACAACAAATGATAACCTTTTGTAGAGATTTAAATGTGTATGCATACTTATGTTGCATTATTTAAGTAGTACTTCTAAAATAAGGTTCTTTAGACCACTTGTTAAATACAGAATTTATGTACAATGTTGTTCTGCATGTAAATCTTCTTTTAAGCTTATTAAGTAAATACAATTTATTTAACTTTCTGTAAAGATTATAATAAAATTGGGAAAGGCAATTATTGGAATGAAAGAATAAAGTAAACTTTTTAATGAAAAAGGGATTTTGCATTATAAATACCACATAATAGCCATTAATTTGTTTTGGAAATGCTAACAGCGAGGATTTTCTCATTTGGAATCCTATTTGTAATACAACTGACACACACCAGTGGGACCTTTTTTTAACTGGATCACATTCTTCCCACACAGTGACCTAAATCTAAACCTCATAGAAACGACTGAAACAATTTATTTACAACATAAAAATTTAAACTGCAGTCTTCTAAGTATATTGTTAGAATTCAATTTCAATTATATACTGGTGAAGAAAAATTCTATTTTAAATGTTTAAAAATATATAAGATTTCAATTTTTATTCAGCAAAGTATATTACAATGAACCCCAGTTATAATTTTTAATCAAATTGCATATAATTCACTTTCACTATCATAGCATATTTTTGGTATTACTCTTCTTATCCAAGAGTTCCCAACTTTATTGCCAAATTCTAAACTAGGATAACCATTTCTAAATTTAAGATAAATTGAAAGGGTAAAACTAACTTTGAAAAAATGTATTTTGCCAAGCAGAAGCGGAAATTTCATAAAGTATGTTGTCAGCAAGTCTATTTTTTTTTTTTTTTTTATTGAGCAGAACAAATTTATTGAGGGAAAGAGCACCTGTCCGAAAGAGGAACAGAAGCAGCATCCTGAGCGGGCTGTCCCCTTACAGGCTTCCTGTCTCTCTATTTTTTTTGCGGAGGGAAGGTGAGGGGGCAGGGTCTCACTACGCAGCTGTGACTCAGTGATTCCTGTTTCCTGCCTCCCAAGTGCTGGGATTACAAGCGTGCACCACCATGCCTGGACTCCATCGCCCAGCTCAGTGGGCCAAGAGCTGGCCAGGGCAGCAGGCGGGCCCCTTTGCTTCCCTAAGCAAGAGCTTAGTCTGCTGAACTATACTGTTGGTCCTAGCAAATCTAAAGATAAAACATAAAACCTGGCCAAAGAAAAAGTACACTTTAAATGAGAATAAAATTGGTATGTTCCTGAATAAAAGTACAAAGATAAATTATTTTGTAGATATTGACAAATCACTTTTTTAACTGAAAAATTATGGAGATTATACATATAAAATACAAATGCACAAATCTTATTTTGTAAAATACTGGAGCAAATTCAAAAAAGAAAAAGAATTAGTTATACTTTAGTGCATAACGCATTTTTGTATTAGAATACTGCATATTTTAATATGATATAATAAAGAAGGTAGATGTACTGAGAAGGTCATTTAAGGATATTTTTATAATAATGATAGTAGTAACTGATGACTGATACATCTGAAGTTATGACAGGCTCAAGTTAAAAATAGATATGCTGGAATATAGTTGACGGAAGTTTTTTTTCAAAATAATCTAACTTAGGGTGCTTTTCGTGTGTTTGCTAAAATTTAAAATAGCAACATTTGGTATTTATGCATTATCAAACTCTTTCAAGTTGCTTCAAAAAGATTCTTAAACAGCCCCCCTTTTTAATACCATCTGCTAGTGAGATGGCAATGTTTGCTACAAAATTATCATTTTATGCACTCATTACAAAGTGGATAGTATGTCACCCTTATCACTTGCGTGAGGACGTAAGAGGCTGTTAAACTAGACTATGCCACAAATATATGTAATTTACATAATGTGATAAAGTATAAAATTTAAGATACACAATGGATTTTAAATCTTTTTAATTTGCCATTGCTTTGGCCAGTGTCATAGCCCTGAAGAGCTGAGAGCCCTTGAAATTGATTTTGCTTATAATCTTTACGGTTTACAATGAAATGTGACTTGGTGTGGCAGTGCACTCTCAGTGAAAATGTAAGTGCAATTCCAGTGGAACAGAATGGGACAATGCTAATTCAATCAACTAAACATTTTAGAAATATATTCCACAGTATTTAGAGCGTCCAACTAAATACACACTAATTAATTTTCTCTTACCACTGTCTAAGTGGCATTTAAAAGGCTTTGGTGGCGATGAAAAAATGATAAGGTCTACCAATTATTTATTTAAAATAAACAATAAATCAATTAAACTCCCTGCAAGTTTATGAACCAATGAAATATTTATAAACTTGCTTTATTGTCACAAAACTAAAAGATATTGGCTTTGAAGATGTCATAACTATTTTGAAAGAGCTAACATTAGTAACAGTGCACTGTTTAGATACTGAGACAAAGTTTATATCAAATAATAACTCAGGGCCAGGCAAATAGTTCAGCAGATTAAGGCACCTTCAAGCAGGTACAGGGGCCTATGATTTGCTCCCTGGGCCTGCTCTGTGGGTCCCACCACCCAAGGTGCACTCAGACAGAACTGAGCCTGGGCATGGTAGTGCACGCCTGTAACCCCAACTCTTAGGAGGTTGTAAACAGGCGGATCTCTATGAGTCCAGATCTAGTAATGAGATTGTGAACACCCTGCAGACCCTTCCCTTCCCTAAAATACACAAAAAAGTAACAGACAAACACACATGCACAAATCTATATATATATATATATATATATATATATATATATATATATATAATTTTTAAACAGGAAAAGCAAACGTGGTTCTAAAAGAAATTGCGTTACTGTATTATTTGCATTAAAGTTTCAGTATTCATGTTAATCAGTATAGTTATTATAATGTTTACTTAAATAAAGTCAAATCCATGTTTTATGGATTAAAGTACTTGTAAAAGCTCTGTTATAAAAAATTTTTCTGCTTGCTTGAGATCAGCAACCTTGGTGTGTTACATGCTGCCGTACAGAAGAACCCTGGCTACTGAGAGCATATGGAGAGGGAGATATGGAAAGACTAGGTTCAAAATTAAGATTTGATTTATAGACCTAGAAAAGTAAGATTCTTATTTATGACATTAGGACTAAGCTGTTTTTAGACAAACTCTTTAATAATTTTCTGTAGCTTATGTTGACTCTACTTATTCTACTAGAATTTATATAGGAATAGTGATGGCTACGTTTCATTCTCAAAATAGATGACAGGAATAGAATTGTAATGCTGGTAATTACTTATTGGAAGAACAACATTTTTGAGAAAGAAAAATTTAGGAAATAGACTTTCATCCCAAATTTTGTTCCAAACAAAAAAGTAGATGTATTTTATATATAATTAATTCACTATATAGTTTCATAATTGCTAATGCCATTGGTGATTTTAATGATGGCAAATTAGTAAACACCAGAATACAGTTCAAATGACAGTTTCCTAACAGTTTAAAAATTTATTTATAAAGTGGATGTAGTGGTGTGTGCCTATAATCCCAGCACTTGGGAGCCTGAAAACAGATGGATTGTTACAAGCCTGATCTGTGTAATGAGGCCCTATAGACTATGTACTAAACACATAAAAAACATAAAAAAGAAAAAGAAATAAAAATTTATTTATAGTCAGTCTATTTGACATGAATATACATCATTCTAAGATGTATCTTAGAAAAGAAACTACTATTGCAAAATACCCTAGGTAAAAATTTATGTTTTATTTCTCTTATACTCTTATTTTCTAGTATAATAATGAAGAAATTACTCAAAAAATATGTTTCATGTGGTTATTCATAGAACAGTTACAAAGAAAGTTTTTCTTAGAGATGTCAGTTCATTTGATACTGCATATTAAGAGTAGCAATAATTTATATTAACAGTATCAATGTTCTCATATCAAAAATAATATGAACTAGTATATTTTCCACTATGACTTTAATTATTTTGTCATACTATGTTGTTATTTGAAATAATTCTTTTGAATTTGTATAAATTGATATATATCAGTACATGACTTCACCGTGAAAGAAACCTAATTATTTACATGCATTGCCAACTATTATTTAAGAAAAAAATCATTAACTTTCATCAATAAATACTAATAATTTCTACATATATAAAACTCAAACCATAACTGTTGCATTTTCTTGCATTTTGTTTCCTTAGATTCTGTTCTAGTAGTAGAATTACACTGCTTTCTTGATACATCTATTCATTATTTTAGGGTTTCTCATAATCTATTTATGAAATTTCAGCTCAAAAATATGTAGCACGAATGCAAAAAAGGTTCAACCCAACTACCAGAAAGCTTAGATACACATTCATTTAACATTGGTTTCCTGAGTTGCATTTCCATAATATTGATGGCTGTTGTTGCTATTGTTCCAACCATCACTGAATGTGCTGACCCTGCCTTGAAAGATCTTCTGTTATCAAAAATTGATGTTAAATCCAGGCCGTAAGCAGCAGCTTTTTATGTAAGTGCAGTAGATTGAACAGTTTCAGTGCCCTAGAGTCATGAAAAGGTCAGTAACAGCACTGACCATTAAATGATAGCTATTAATATTGCTCTGGAGAACAAGCTGCCCAGTTAGGCAGTGATAGAGATAATTGCTTTGACTGAAGCCATTGAACAAGTTTGAAAGAATTTGAGCATCGGAAGTCTGATAGTACCTTCTTACTATTTTAAAGTAAGCTGTATAGTTCTAGTGAGAAATAACAGAGGCATATGTATTTGTGAGTATAAATACACACAGTTATTGTATGAAACAAAACATAGAAAATCAAATTCCACTGTTTTCTGACTTTCTTTTGTTATAAGAGAGCACATTACAATAGCTGATGTGTAAGGAATAGTGCTCTATTTTAGCTCGGGATCCTCAGTGTGGAAAAGTTCACGTGAGTGATATTGACTTCTACTGGGCTTCTGTGAAGGCGCATTTTTCACCCCACCAAGCAGGATGAGGCCAAGTCAGTGGCAAGGAGTGTAGCAAAAGTGAAAGCCTGCAGGGAAGCCTGGGTTTGTGTTCAATGAGCTAATCCAGTTCCATGACAACTTCATTAAAACTTCTCAATGATTTAGTAATGTCATAAAAATTCAACCATATCTCAGGGCGTCCCAATGAAGACCAGTTTTCTACTTAAAATCCCTAACAGTGGAAAACTATAGATTTCACCACTGAAAATATTTGCATTTATGTGCCTAAGCCCATATTTTGGTTGAGTTTTAAATGTAGGAAGTAATTCATGAAGACCAGGACAGTGCATTAAATACACACATTTCCTACATTGAGAGCTTCTGCTTTTATGAGCAAACAAAAATATTTCGAAAAGGTAAATATAACTGAGAATTTTTCAGTAGAGTATTTTCATTTGTGTGTGTGTGTGTGTGTGTGTCTGTGTCTGTGTCTGTGTGTGTGGTGTACTGGGGCTTGAACTCAGGACTTTGTGCATGCCAGTCAGACACTTATGCCACTGGGCTGTCTCCTCAGGTAGGAGATCATTTAAACTTTCAAATGTTTCCTTCCCCCTCTTTCAGACAAAATAAATTAAAATGAGTTTCTGTTTCAGCCATTCATTAATCAAGTAGAAAACTATGCATTTGTCACACAGTCCAATGAGTTAAGTGAATCATTGCTTCTTCCCTTAATATAGCACTGTATGTTACTATCAAAACGCAAAAAAAAAACAATGAGGAGGTTAAACAAAATATGTTTTTAATCATGAAGTAGTAGAACTTGCACATAAGCCCAGCTCTTCTGATTTGTAAAGTTTTTTAAAACAGCACGCTGTACTGTGCTCAGCCCTGGGGGAGTGCGCAGCTTTTCTTCTCTTCGCTGTCGCCAGGCTCCCTTGCCGCTTTCATTACCTTTGCTCATTATCTTTCGCTCTCTCCTTTTATCCCAACTTTCCTCCCTCCATCTCCACCTTCTTTCACACACACTCTGCCCTTTTCTCCCTTTCACTTGTTTTCTTTTTCATCTTTGTCTCTCAAAATTCCTAATAAATGATTGTAATTTTGAAGATGCCTAACGAAAGCTACAACATAGCATACATATTATCCTGGAAATTACAAAATATCAGAAATCAACGCATAAGATTTTGTTTCTTTTCAACACCAGTGCTTCAGATTCTTTGAGAAGCTGAAGTAAAAGTTATAAATATGCGTCATACTGCAGTACAAGACAGAAGCTGATGCCACTCAGAAGATTATCTGAAATAACATAGCAAAGTAACAGACACTGATTTCTTTCAGGGTCAAATAAAGATACAACCTTGTGTATGAGCAGAAATCATTTTCAATTTTCTTAGGCTCTCGCAATGTAGGGGAGAGGAAGGGATGTATGATAATTAAAAGATGGAAAGGCTATTTTTATTTGTTTTGTAGTTATTTACTTAAAAATCTATAAACATTATTAAAGTAAATGACCCTCTGTAATGTGCCACATTTTATCACCAAATATGTCAGCTGCATAAAGGCCAGGTAAAAAGAAACCTAGTCACAAGCGGTATCCATGAAAATGGCGTGTTTGCTAATAATGTTCAGTAAGACCTTAGGGACGTGAATGAGAAAATGAAGGTCTTTTATGGTGTGGATCGTCAATTTAAATTAATGAGGATCTGATTGTTAGAGGCGTTTTTATTGTGTTACTTTAAAGCTCTCTGCAAGAAAAAAATATATAATGGGAGCTAACACCCACATTTAGTAAATTCTTTTTCTAATCAGAGCCTTGCAGAGAATATGCATTTCATGGAAATTTTTTAAAAAAGCATTACCCCATCCTTGACAAAGGTTAATCTCTAGAGAAATCAAAATGTTTAAAATGCCATCTGAAAATGTTAAATTCACATTTTGCAGGAATGTGATTGACTTTATTCCCCACGGAATAAATGCAATTATCAGACAAATCTCTGTGAGCCTGCCCTGTAGAATATATTTACCTTAATGTTTGCTTTACAATTCCCATTTGCTGAGTAGCTGTGTACAGTTATGTAGTCAATGCATGCTTTGATTGCTTAGGTTGTCAGAACATGGGCCCGACCCTTTTAATGATTTGAATGTACAGTACGATACACTTAACTAAAGCTCTAATGTCCTAAAACAGATATTTAGCATTACATGGCTGAGAATCTATACTCACTGAGTGGCCATTCATTTGTCTCCACCTGTAGACCCCGGATACTGCAGTTCTGGCCTATGTGGTTATTTTCAGTATTTCATGAAAATGGGATCATGCAGTATTTTCCTCTGTAGTTTACATAGTTCACTTAGCACAGATTTCCTCAGCTTCATGTCTGTTGCTTTGTATGATGAAATTTGTATCCTTTATTAGATTGGGTGATATCCCATCATATGGAATATTTTCTTTTTTATCTGTCTTCTAGCATCAGTTATGTTGTTTCCCTTTGTTGCTCATTGTGAAAAATATTGCTATGAATAGAGTCTTGAAAATATCTGTAGGGAATCTAGATTTTAATTCTTTTGGATATATATCCTCAGAAATGGGACTATCGAACCATACAAAGCTTCCATGCCTAACAGAAATATTTAGTGTGAGTTTTTGCCACTGTTTGCATGTGAAGGCTCAGTGTCTCCAGCAGTGTTTAATGAATAATTTACTCTTTTGTGACTGAAGAACAGCTGATCATAAATGTATGGATTTAGTTTTTGGCTATTTGTTTTCTTAATTTATGTCATTCTATGTCAGTGCCTTATTTTTAAAAGACTACTATGTTTTTATACTTTGAAATTAGAAAATATGTGCCAGGGAGATAGCTCAGTGGAAGAAGTGCTTGCCTGGCATGCTCAAGGTCTAGAGTTAAATCCCTGTTACTACAAAAACAAAAGCAAGCAAGCAAACAAACAAACAGAAAACAATCTTAGCAAGAAATACTTATAGGGCTGGCCAAATAGCTGGGATTAAAGCACTTGCAAGCAGGTGCAGGGACCAGGGTTTGATCCCTGGGGCCTGCTGTGCTGGCCCATGCTGGTACAGCTCCTGGGACATGCAGAGAAAGCATTTGAGACTGGGTCTGGTGGCAGCACGCCTATAATCCCAGCATTTGAGAGGCTGTAAACTTTGGATGTTAAGGGTGTTTCAGGTTTTCATAATAACCACATTGTTTCGCTTCTGTAATACAAAGAAAATTGCCATTTGTATTTTGATAGTAGTTGCATAAATCTGTGCATTACAGATATTTGTAGTAAGACTACTTAGAGATTTTTAGGTCTTTCTAAACATGAGGCTGGCTGTGTCTTTTCAAATTTTTTCATTAATGTCTTCTTCATTTTACTATATAATTCTTCCAATTCCACTGACAATTTTATTCCTAAGTATTTAAATTATTTTGATGTGACTTGAAATGGAATTATCTTAATTTCTTTTTGAGATATTTCTTTTTTTACAGTATAAGCACACAGATTATTTTTCAACTTTGATTTTAATCATGTACTTAACTGAATATATTTCTTATTTCTAACAATTATTAGAGTTTTAACATTTTTTCTATATTAGGTTATTAGATTTATAAATAAACAGATAATTTTAAGGTTTTAAAGTTTTATTTGAATGCCATTTATTTTCTTAATTCAATGCTCTGGATAGGACATTCAGCACTATTTTGAAAAGAAGCAGTGGTAAAATTTTTTGCTTATTCTGATTACAGAAAAGAGGCGTTCAATTTAGGGTCATTAAGTATAATACTAATTGTGAGATTTCTGATATGAACTTTGATTTTATTCAAGAAAGTTACTTCTACTTCTGGTTTCTTGTGAGTTTTTATTGTAAAATATTGTTAAAATTGTAAAATTCTTTTTACCGCTATCAAAATGGTGATGGAATTTGATGTACCTACACTTACTATCCTTGAATCCAAGGAATAGGTCCCATTTAGTCATGGTGTATGATTTTTCTTATGCTGGTATTTCACTGAGTTTTCAGTCTCTTTTCAACAGAGATATTTTCTGGTAGTTTTCTTTCCTTTTGTTGTCTTTGTTTTTATTCTAGATGTATGATTCCTGGTTGCATTTCTTATTGGCATGTTTTATTACTGATCTCTAGGTATGTTACTATAAGTTAATTATTCTATAAAAAGAATGAAACATTATGGACTACATTAAGGAAAACTTTCAATGTTAATATAGAAAACCGGTTTTATTTTTTTAACTGAATTCTAGTTTCTCACGGTTTAGACTGCAATGTCTTATGTTGTGCACTTGTGTAATTAAGTCTATAGTGCCATATGAAATTCCCATGAAAATGAGGTTGTTAAGTTTAGAGGGAAAGGAAAAACAGGCCAACGTTCAAAGCACTAGTTTCCTGACTTGCTCATGATTTCTGATGGCAGTTCAATAAGTGACTTGTCAGCATTCCCCTACTTTCATTCAGTTTCTTATGAAAAAAAGGAAGTCTGAATTGAAAAAAAAAAAGCACCGACTTATTTTATTAAAACTTGATGTCTTCCAAGACAGCTTCAAATCTTTGTTTTATTGAAAGTTTCAATATAAATATATTTTTCCTTAGCCATTATAATTTAAAATCCCAGTTTAATCAGCTCCATTTCATACAGTTTGCATGTGATTAATACATTTTGTCAGCACCTGGCTACTTTTTAACATGTATTTAGACTTCTCACTCTGACAGCTGTTCACCTTGCACTCTGAGTTTTAAGCAATACCCTCGAGTCAGGATGACATCAGTCAAGCTATATTTGAACAGAAGAGAGGGCTCACAATGTTAGAATTTCCAGAATGCATCATTTAACTTCAGATGATGCATGAAGTATGATTCTTAAAAAATTTATTAATTTATAACATACATGGAAGTGTTTCATTATTACATAAAAGCAATCATAATTACTACACAATATGACTGCACTTTTTGTTCTGCATCAGCTTATAATACAATAGAATTTCTTTACCTTTCTTTTTTATTTTTTCTATTTGCTTCTTTCTTTAAATGACAGGAACCACATTGTAAATTACATCATTGCTCAAGAAAGATCTGAATACACAGTGCATTCTGATTGATGTACATTAAACCAATCATAGTGGAGAAAATTTTGTCTAGAACATGATAAATCAGTGTTGTGATGTAGGGTCTGACAAATAATCAGATTAACTTTTTTTTTTCTTTTGTATTTTAGGAAAGGGTCTAAAGGGTGTTCAGGGTCTCACTACTAGATAGGTCTCAAAGTGATCTTCCTGTTTATAGCCTCCCATGAGTTGGGATTACAAGCATTCTCTACCATATCCAGTCTCCATTGCCTGTCTCAGCATGCCCCAGAGGCAAGGCAAGCACAGCAGGCCGGGGATCGAATATCCGACCGCTGCATATACCTTTAATCTGATGAGCTATCAGACCAGCCAGGAGCTATCTGGACCGCCACCTTTTAGGTTCTGTTTAGACTTCCTTTCTCTTTCCAGAGAGGCAATGTGATATTTATACATATATATCTGATTTCACTTAAGAATGTGGTCTTATGGTCCATGTAAGATTATTTTTTATTTGTATCCATAATATAATATTTACACTAACATAATTAGCGAAATCAAAATAGAGATGAGGTAATAAATCCATCAATAGCAGAATAATTAATAGTCTGTATATTATTCAGAAATAATGCATAATGGAATCGTCATTTATTGGCCTAGAAATAAAAGAAAAATAGAGAAAATAAGCAAAATAAGTTTTAGTTTTTAAACAAAGTAAATATAAACAGATCTCCTGTGAATGTGTATATTAAATTATCAGACACTCTGAAGACTAAATGAGGTTTTGATGTATGTATCTTTGTTTCATTTCCATATTCATTAAATGAAGTAAAAATATGATGAAATATTTACATCAGAATTGATCTGCTTGTCACAACTAGATAACTCTTACAGATACAAAAGTTCAGCAAAATCAACAAAAATTATCCTATGAAGAATAACGGACTGAGAGCCAGCCTGATAGATAAGTGGACTAAAGCTCCTGCTTAGGCAGACG
>PVJA010000198.1:16137-84869 GCA_004027025.1 Myocastor coypus
AAAAAAAAAAAAAAAAAAAAAAAAAAAAAAAAAAAAAAAAAAAAAAAAAAAAAAAAAAAAGGATATTTTATTGCTTCTTAGCTGTAACTTTCTGTAGATAATATCACCAATAAAGAAATACAGATTCCTCCTTAATGATATTTAGTAAATTACAACAATAAAAACAGAGAAAGCTCCTGCAAAATCTCCTGTCTACAAAGACTATTCATGTTCTGCTACACAGCTGACATCAGAGATTGACATATTTGAGCGAATCGCAGCTGTGGGGCTTCTGTTCCAAACTTCTTACTGACAAAATGCGCACATTCACTGCAGTTCGCCAGGAATACTCAGTGAATGCGTCCATGTCTCAGGTGGCCTTGTGTTCTGTTAGAACACAACCTCAGGGCACTCCACTTAGATGGAGTCACCTGACTGACTCCTCATCAAGGGAATGTGTAAAAATATTTATTTCAACCTTAAGTTTATAGGTGAAAGGACTATCAAAGACTCAAAACTCTAAAAACTTAACACTAACCACCCTAGTTAATTCAAAGAAGACAACTAAAATTTCCTCACAAACATAAAGTGAAGAGGAAGCAATAAATCCAAGCACTATTAGAACTATGAGAAAGATATTGTTGAAAGTGCTAAGAAGTTTCAGAAAATTCAAATAAGAAAGTATTTGACTATCTCTGTAAGTACTGGTCAAATTATGATTTAATGAACATAATCTGATTTTATGTTTAATTTCGGTCTAGATTTTTTAATAATATTCACTTTCACCTTTTAAAATGTCCTGTTTTGAGTCGAGCCAATACAGTCACTCCTGACTTTAGTGAGAACTACTTAGCTTTTCCGATGGGACTAAAACCCAAACTTGATAGTTGACCAGCTGGGTAGGATTTCAGGAGAAGGATATAAGTAGAGTACTAACACTCAAGCTGTTTGAGGAGGATTGGTCCCTTCTAGTTGGGTACTAGGACCGCCTAGCCTTTTTCTCACTAGATGAACTATTTGTACATATAGGGAACATTACATCAGTGACAAGTTCTTTAATTTCTGAAGTCATTGGCTCTTTGACCTGTGTTCTTCTCCTTCCTCAGGAATAGCTAGCATTTCCTATCTTCTCCCTTAAAAAGACAAGTCATATTTAATTTTTCTTCATGTTTTCACACTCTCTCTTATATTTATTTATGCTTTAAATTTATTCAAAAATAATTTACAACAATATAATAATCCTCTCTGCTTTGAAATAGTATTTTTATTTCCACACAGCAATATTATCTATTATTATTTAATGTCTGTTGACATTAAATTAACATAACATCTATTATTTAATGGATACTGATAGTAAATTAGCATAGCATGAACTAATTTTTAAATTTTAAATTAGTAAATATTGTTGGCTATGTTGGTGCATGCCTGCAGTCCTAGCACTTGGGAGACTGAGGCAGGAGGATCAGTGTGAGTTCAAGACCAGCTTGGGCTACAAAAGTGAGCTCCAGGCCAGCCTGAACTGCATAGCAAGACCCTGTCTCAAAAAGACAAAAAATGAAAATTATTAAGCGTTGATATTAAATTTCCAATTTAATTGCAAGTAGGTTTCTGGGTGATTGTTAGTTGTTTTCAGCAGAGTAAATTTTAAAAATCAGATAATAAGTAGTAGATTCAGCAGAAATCATTCTTTTCATATTCATTTCAGAAAAACTAACTCAAATTTAAGCTTCCCAAATCTATGACAAATCCCCATTCAGATCAAAACTAATTTGGAAAGTCCAGCTCCACAGTGACTTAACAGAATGTCATGATATTAAAAAGCAAAAATTAATTTGATGTGCTAATTTATAATGTGGTATCACCACCAAAGCATGTGTAAGTTGTAATTCAGTGAGAGGGCCATAAATGACTTTGCTGTGTTCTCACATCATGGATATAAAGTTTTTAAATGTTTTCATGATGCAAGGCCAAGAATTATTGGAAAGAAAGAAAAGGTAGACAACTTATTCACCATGGAGAAAGAGTTATAAATACATCAAAACTGTTCTTGCTGTTCTTCAAGTACATCACTATTTTTATCTACTTTTACAAATATCTACTCTATTATCAACTTCAAGACTAACCTTTTTTTGTGAAATTGTCTTTTTTCCTTCTTATTCTTTCTCAAAGAAAAAGTCATAAACTGTAATGTTTCTAATCTAAGCAGTTCATGATTGCAATTTATTTTAAGGCAAGTCTTTTTGGTGAACCTTAGCACTTTCATTTCTAAAGCTGAATACTTTCAATTCAATGAAATTCAGTATGTTCATTTGAAGTATGAGTTTAAAATATAATTCTCCTTTCTTTCTAAATTTCTGATTACACAGGAAATTATCACTCTCCATATACATGCTCTATCAAAACCATCTTAGATATAAATCCTTAGAACAAACATATCCTTGAAGAACAAATCACTTGGTATAACTGACACATAAAAATTTACTTAACTTCTTTTGGAAACATGATAATATTGTTATACTTGGTCTCTGCAGTTTTTATTGTGAGAAACACTTCTATATTGATACATAAGCAACCAAATATTAGATTTCCTATTTGCAATAGATGCAGCTCTGACATAAGGTGATGAACTTAACATTTCTTGAGTTGTATTCCAGAAACCTGTTTCATTTCATTTCAGTTTTTTTTTTTTGCTTTGATCGTACTGGGGATTGAACTCATGAACTTCCACTTGCCAGGCAAGCACTTACTCTACTGAGCTATCTCCCTAGCTCTTATTCCAGAAATTTGGATATGGCATTTTTAGCTCAATCCAGTTCACGTTATGGTTTTAGGACCCACCTACATGCTGCATGGATTACATTTTAGCATCAGAATCCTAAAATTCTACTTATAGATGATAGCATCACTATCCTTATCTCAACACAGGTTGCACAAAGTTCATGGAGTTTTAGTATGTACATGCAGGCAACCAATTACTTTGATCTATCTTATAAATGATTATATTTCTCCATGTCTCAGACATTTTGCATCACACAAGTATGCCTCAACTTGATCCTTCATGAGATAGATTTAAGAGAGAGAAAAAAAAGGCAGAGACAGAGATACAGAGAAAAAGAGAAGAGACAGAGAGACAGGAGGGCATTATTTAGATCATTCCCATATAAATTCATATCCAAAGTCTATGCAGTCACTACATCAAAAACTCAACTGTCCTCCCCTTGTTCATTGCAAGTTGTTCATGTCACAGTGTCAAAATAGCCAAGTATGAAATCACCCAGATACCCATGAACATATGTGTGAATAAAGAAAGCATTTTATATATTCAAGATTAAATACAATCGAGACTTTTAAAAAGTCTTACTTTCTGTAGTTTGAGACAACAGAAATGAACACGGAGTGTATCAAACTAAGTATAAAACATCAGGTAGAGAGAAACATGTGTAACTTGCCATGCTTTAAATGTGAAGTATTCCCCTAATACTTCCATTGAGGTCTGAAACTCAAAGGGGCAGTGTTCAAAGCTGAGGCCCCCAGAGGTGACTGATCCCTGAGGGTTCTGTGCTGAGTGGTGATGAGGTCACATCTGAGTGTGTTGTTAGGAGGTAAGCCCCAGTGGAGGGAAGGAGTTAACTGGGGATACACCTTCCAAGGGTGCATTTTGTCCCCGTGTCTTTTCTCCTGCTCTGCCCATTTCATTCTTTACACGCTATGGCTACCATGAAAAAAACAGCTTTCCTCTACCATACTCTTCAGCTGATAATTAATGCCTCTGTCTCACCAAAGGACTAAAGACTACATAGTCAGCTACCTTAGTCTGAAAACTATGAAAAAGTGAGCCAAATATGCTTTGTTTCCTTTAACTTGTTCATGGCATAGGTGTAGTTTCATGATGAAAAGCAACCACGCCACATGATCTCATCATGTCTTCCTTCTTCTTATGGAGCATCCACAAAACGTCGCCATTAAAAGCAGAATAATACAGTGTTTACCGAGAGCTGAAAGATATGAAGAATATATAACACTGACGAATGCATGGAAATGTTGCACCAGTGAAGTAAATTTACATGACATATAGTAAAACCTAGGGACCTTCATGTATAATGTAAAGTTATTGAGGTACATACTTTGTCATCTCCATTTTACTATTGTTATTATTATTATTATTATTATTATTATTATTATTAATACTAATATTTTTGTATTTTAGGGAAGGGTCTATAGGGTGCTCAGGGTCTCACTACTGTATCAGACTTATAATGATCCACCTGTTTACAGCCTCTCAAGAGCTGGGATTACAAGCATGTGCCATCACACCCAGATTCAATTGCTCTCTAAGTGAGCCCCAGGGGAAAGGCCGGCTCAACAGGGCCAGGGGATCAAACCCCTGACCCCTATTCCTGCTTAGCAATGTTTCAATCCACTGAACTATTTGGCTTGCCCTATCATCTCCACTTTAATAATGAAGAAATCAAGATAATGAGTATTTAAGCAGTGTGCTCAAAGTAGTAAGCTTAGTGCCTATTTGTTTAGTATCTCCTACATGTGTAGAAGAAACTCAGTTTTCCTAATCTTACCAATTACATTACAATCTGCACTTACTTTGAGTACTTGTTTTTTTCTTTCTTTCTTTCTTTCTTTCTTTCTTTCTTTCTTTCTTTCTTTCTTTCTCTCTCTCTCTTTCTTTCTTTTCTTTTCTTTTCTCTCTATGTATTTGCTTATTGCAGGATCTTACTACATAGCTTGAACCTGTGGTGGTTTCCTGCTTTCAGCCACCACAGTACTGTGATTACTGGAATGCACCACTAAGCTTGGGCTCTGTGGTCAGCTCAGTTTGCCTTGGAGGTGGGGCTGGCACTGCATGGGGTGCCAGGGATCATACTGTGGTCCCTAAGTTTGCCAATGCCAGTGATTGGGTATGCTGAGCTATCTCACCAGTCCCTATATTTGTATTTCAGAACAAAAATATTAAGGTGTGAATTTTTGTAATCCTGATTGTTTCCCAAATGAGATGAGAAATTTGTTTTTAGGGTATGTTTGCCTGAATATTTTATACTACATAGCTACCTCTATTTCAAAAATTAAATATGTAAAAATGTTGTTAGAAGATTAATTGCTTTAATTTATATTTATTTGATTTGCATCAGCAAACTTCACTATGGAGTATATTTAACAATATCATACATTATATTTTAAATTCAGTGGCTGAAATAATTAAACATTAGTTTTAAATTTCAGAACAAACACATAACAAAATCTGTCAAAAGACAAAAACATTATCCAAAATAGATTATTCTTCTTTTAATAATATAAACAATTCATGAGAAAGCTTACTATATTGTAAAGCAATTTTACTCCATTTTCCTGCTATATTTAGTCTTGCAACAACTATTATATGACATAAAAATAAGAGATTCACAAGAGGAAAATGCTAGCCATAATTTCTTTTCCATAAAAAAAGATGCATTAATGTGCCGTTTTAATGCTGCCTTAACATTTTATGCACTGGAACTAAGCCAATTTCTATCAAGCAGACAAAACAAAGAAAAAAATACTAATATTGGTTTTTCTCTCCTTTTGAGGGCTTATTTATTTATTTTTATTTGCTCATTGTATGGCAGGGTTAGAACAAAATGCTTTTAAGGAATTTGTTAGCTCATTAAACATGCACTATTCATGTAAGTCAGAGCCAGAAGGATTTAAATATAAAATCCATTTAGAAATAAATATATTACACACTTGGAATTTGCTTTGTTATGTATACATCTTTTGTTTTAATAAAAGTATAAAATACTATTTTAATCTGAAAGCATGGGACAATTATTATTTCAATATAGAGGCTTGAGCAAATATCTTTAAAAACAACCAATAAATCAGAGATCTGAAATGGTTTGAATACATCTAATGCATTACATGCATCCTTTTAGCTAACTAAAATTTCATACTGTCTGCAAAAATTCAGGCACTTTGTCTTTCATTATACAAACACATGTTTCCACTCTTTACTTGCTAGGTGTTTCCTCCAATCACTATCACCAACATTTTACATAGTTCTGATTATCAGTGCATCTAATAATTTATTAGTGACATATTAGTATAAAATAATTACATAACTAAGCCCAAGAAATTCAGAATTATCACCCAAATTCATAGTGTTCTTACAGAGACATTTTCCAAGTGCACACATACTATCATTCATCACCAATTTGTTTAATAATGCAATAAGTGCAACTGTATCAATGAGTTCATTGACATATTTAATGCAATACGCACGTCTATGTAGTTATTGGTTGTTACTGTGGTGTGCAGAATTCTGGGATGACCATTATTGATCAATATTCTTATGCAACCATACTATCTTCAGTGAGCATGGAGTTTCCACTTTTACTTAACCAACACAATGTGACAAAACTTACAACATGCTACCCCGTAATAATTTTACATCATATGCAAAGACCATAACATAGTAAAGATACAATAGAGATTCCTATTCAGTCATGTAGGTTAAACAAAAAGGGATATGTGGTACTTTGATGTGACCAAATTGAGCAAGTTATGCCACCATATATATATATATATATATATATATATATATATATATATGGATGTTATGGATTCTATCCCTCTGGATTCTATTCCAGAAGAATGTTCTCTTGATTCTGAAGCCTCGGTTTTGAGTTTTCTCTGTTTCATTTATAATTACAGATATTCTCATTTGTTGAGGTCATACTTCAAATATATATTGATCAAATTACTATATAGTATTTCTCCTCCTGTCAAATTCCTTGTCCATCACTTTGACCTCTAAATATGCAATCAGCTATATTTTCTTGTGTTTTAAAATGAAATAACTTTAGATGACTATATGTATTAAACCTAAAATCTAATATATTCGGTATTTGCTTTATGTTTATGCTTTTCCCTTTGTTTTATCCACTGTTGTTGTACAATGCTGTGATAGATTCCAATATAAATTTTAGACATTATTTCTGCTCCTACTTAACATTATATGTCTTTAGAGGTCAATGATTATTTCCAGTTTTTTTCTTTTCATGTAAAATGTTCAAAGAAAGAAAAGCCCTGAGTTATGTTTGTGTATGTTAATTCTTAGAGTCAATCTGCCTACAGCTTGATGCAGTATATACTTATTTTATTTATTTATTGTTTATTCATTTTTTATGTGTTTAGCACAGAGTCTTGCAGCTCAAACTGGTAGTGCTCCTCCTGCTTTCAGCCTCCCAAGAACAGGGATTACAGGAATGTGCCACCATACCTGGACACCTCGGCAGGTTCAGAGCACCCAGGGGCCAGTGTGCCATGCGGTGCTTACGATCTAACCCTAGTCCTTGCGCTTGCCTAAACAGGTGTTCAATCAGCTGAGCTATCTTGCCAGCTGGCCTCCTCTGAAGTAAAGGGGATTGAGTCATCAGGCTATCTTCTGGTTCAAGCTTTATTTAGTATCAACTATAACCTGGTTTTCCTATCAGCTTACCCTGAAACTGTGCTAGAAATACATTTCAAATTTCCCTTTCCTCTTTGTGTTTCTTATATTTTTATATGTAGCAGTCATTGTGCTCTATAGAAACCGAAAATGGTGATATGAAAGGAGATTGGCTTTGGCTTGTTGAGCTGCCTTACTCAAAATATGTACAAACCTCACCTAAACATTATTTCTGTGACCTCAGACGTTGACATCATTTTGATCAAGAAATAATTTTCTCTGTTTCTGTGTAGTGTCTGTTTAAACTTTTAACTATTTTGTCTTTCTTTTCCTTCTCCACTTTTTTTACTGAATCATAAAAGTTTGTAATACGTGATGCTTCACACTCTTCTGTCAGAGAAACATTGTACAACTAACTTCTATTTTATGGCTTGCTCATTGATATCTGCTGATCAAATGTTATGAAATTTTGGGAATTTTGACTGTAGCATTGCTGGTTTTTGCTTTACATGACCCAATCAGTAAGTTTTACTTATATCAGGCTAAAGATATATTGTCTTACGAATATTTACAAATGTTATAGTGTTAGCTATTATAAATGGGTTAATTACACATGATAAGATGATCTTCATGAATTGGATAGAGTATGGAGTGCTGGACTTTTCCCCAAATGAGCCTGGTATATCTGGCAGATGAAAAAGAAAAAGAAATATTCTATGAGATAATGAGGATAAGTTTTAGATTTTCCCTTCAGTTCTGTAATTCTTTATGGTACTAATTCATTGTATTAATTGTTATAATTCATAAGTGGTCTTCTTATCAGAAGGAAGTCTTCTTTTGTTTTTGCTTTTTTGTGGGACCAGGGTTCGAACTCACGACCTCGCACTTGCCCAGCAGACACTTGTGCCTCGGAGCTATCTCCCCAACCCCTAGAAGGAAGTCTTCTAACGTTTTAATAACTTTGAAAATTTGCGATGCATATTGTATGATACTTTGGGCTTTCTACAAATATAAGTACATTGGATACAATAGCATGTACCTGCAGCAACAGTTGCTCAGAAGGCTGATGTAGGAGAATCAGAATCTCTTGAGCTCAGGAGTCCAGTGACACTTTGGACAAGGTACAGTAATGTTTCTAAAAAAATACAAATGCACACAAAACAGGGAGATTCAATATAGTGTTATCAATTGATTAAATTGTATCTTACCAGAAAAGTACCCATTTTGCCTAATAGTTATACCAAATAGAAACATGCCACAAGTCACATGAAATATCAATTAACTTGCATTTTAATTATTATAATAATTGCACAATATTTGCTTACATTGTTTATATGAGTCTTGCATATATATGCAAGATATATATATATATATATATATATGTATATATATATATATATAGATAGATAGATAGATAGATAGATAGATAGATAGATAGATAGATAGATAGATAAATAGATAGATAGATAGTCAGTTTTGAGATTCATTCGACCCAGCAACCAGGCCCAGGCCCAGGCCCAGTGCATGAGTGAGGCCTCCTTGAGCCTGAAGGAAACTCATTCAACTCAGCAACCAGGACTAGCACATGAGTAAAACCACCCTGGATCAGCCAGAAACTCATTTGACCAAGCAACCAGGCCCAGAACACTCAGTGTGGAAAACTGCTTCAGAACTCCCTAACAGACTGACTAGAGCCAAGACCCACCCAGCTAATCCAGGAGCAGAACATCTTGCCAGAGTGGCACAACAGGTTTGCCTCCAAAGGCTGCAACAGGAAGAAGTAGAACTCAGAAGCCAGACCCAAGCGACACTCAACTGGACTACTTTGAACTTGGTAGATCCAGACCTGGTGCTAAGGTAAGAACTCTACCAAAGCTCTAAACCAAAAGTCAGAAGGCAAGGCTATACAAAATGACAAAGAGAAGAGCAAAATGCACTCTCAGGCCCTAAGTCCACCCAGAACAAATACAGAAGATAATAGCATAGAAGAAATTGGAAATCACACACCTGAAATCTCAAAAATAATAGCATCTAATGTAAAGAAACAACTTCAGAAAGGCATAGAAGAAATCAGATCAAAAATAGTTTCTGAAGTACAAAAAAGAAATAATACCTATAATAAAAGAGGTAGTAAGTGTTTGTCAAGACAATGATAAAAAATGGAGAATAGAAAAATGATGGAATCCTTGAGTGAGCAATACAAGAAAGTAATAGAATGTATGAAGCTGATTCAAAGTGAAGGAACAATATACTAAAAGCTGCCAGAGACAAGAAAAAATCACCTTTAAAAGAAAAACAATTAGAATAACAGCAGATTTCTCTTTACAGACCATCAAGTCAAGAAGAGCATGGAACAAAGTACTTCAAGTCTTACAAGAAAACAAATTCCAGCCCAGACTGCTATACTCTGCAAAAGAGTCTTTCACATTTGATGGAAAAGTAAAATACTTCAAGGACAAGAAACAGCTAAAGAATTTCATGATAACAAAGCCAACCCTCCATAGTTTACTAAAAGATATTCTAGAGAAAGATCAAAATAACCAGGAATCCATGAAGGAGAATGGAAAGAACCCACAAAATAGGGCAAATAATTAAACACAGGAGAAAAGGAGGTTTACAAAGGCAGTCTTGTCATTATTCTTTTATATACAGCAGCAGAATGTGTCCATCAGCATATTCTACAAATGGACTTCTCCTGCACCTTATGGGTCATGATTTTGTCTGGTTCTACAGGGTGGATATCAAAGAAATAGCAGTAGCTCAATCCCATTAGGGACACCTGGCCACCAGTAAGTATCATGGATACGACATACTAGAACTTTGTGTGATATCATATCCCCAAACTGTTAGAAGTCCTAGTCATATATTTGCAGTTCCAGTACTTATGTTGTATTCTTAATAATTCTTTATCACCATGGAAACCTTTCCTTAGTTGATATTTTTGTACATATTCACCTATTCAAATACTATGCGAGTACTCTGAATTGATTACAGATTCATATATATTATACACAACATTCGGGTTTCTAAGTTGGAATCATGATTTGATTGAATTTTGGAATATAGTTTTGAAATATTTAATTTAAACTTAATTAATTATTATTTAATTAATTTTCTGAATATTGTTTAACCATACTTTTTGTTTTATGATTCATAGTATGTCTCTGATTTACAATCTACTTGTAAGATATGATATGATATTTTCTCCTAGTATTAGAAACTTTAAAAAGAAATATATATATATACATATATATATATATATATATATATATATATTTGTATATATGTATACACAGGGATATGTATATATAGGATAGATATATAGCTACTTTTTCTTAGTTCATTGAGAATAAAAGTTTGTAGTAATGTCGTTTAGACAAGAAAAAAGACAATAATGAGCATATTTCTGTCCTTGTCCTTTTGGTGTTCAAAATTAGGAACTTAATCAAGACTGCAACTGCTATCACTTTCCCAAGTGCATATGGTCTCAAAACCAAACAATTAAAATTGCATTCAAATACATAGTAAGAAAATTAAATGAAAACAAGACTGATGATTTATTCCTTCAGTATTCACAAAATACTACTGCTCCTGGAATAGAAAAATAGCTAATATGTGGCTTTTGGGAGATATTGGAAGCAATATTTTAATAATAATACTTTACTATTGTGTTTTTAAGGTGAAAACATAATACAGTATTACATTACATGGTTTATGCCACATAAAATAGTTTCCTGATGTATTTCATTTGAGTTTATTTTTAAATATGAATCACACAGTTCTTATTATGTAATATTTTATTTCATGCAATAAAATTTTTTTCTTAGGACGACATACTTATCTGTCATAGAGTCTTATTCCCAGTATCCATAGTTATTAACAAATATGACTAACTAAAAAATATCAAAGTTCATCCTGTTGTCTTAAACTTTACATGAGTCCTGTAGAAAAATACATTTTAATTGCTGCTGGTTTGCTAATTTTGCGTTTAATATCCATTCCCTATGTTCATCATTATGACAAGAGCTTCAGATCTGACACTTTTCCCTTGTTCTGAGTAATTACAATACCATTTATCAAATCAGCTGTGGCAAACTATATATATACTCTCTATCCTTTTCCTGAGGAAATAACTTCTCACACTCTTTTTCATAAGAGATTTCTAATCCATTTCCAAGTTGGTCCCAAGGCGAAGTGTTTTGAGTCTTTGAATTAATAGGATTTTGTTTGTTTCTTTTATTATTTTTAATTTATTTGGTTGTTGCAGGGCCTCATTGCACAGCTTGGACTCATAGTGATCTTTTCTCAGCCTTCTTCCCAGCACTGGGATTACAGGCATGCGCCACTATGCACAGACTATTTGCCCAGCTCAGCCTGGCCATGCGGTCAGGGCTGGTGCAGCATGTGGTGTGGCAGATAGAACCGCAGTCGCTTTACTTGCCTGACCTTAACTAAGTATGCACTTTAGCACACTGAGCTATCTAGGTGGCCCCCAATAGTATTCTTTCTTTTTTTTAAAGTGTCTGATATCAATTTCCTGTTCTATTTTCGTGTGTTATTCAGAGCTGTAGCAGCCTACTTTAGACTATAAGTCACTAGAGTGAAAACTGTTGCATTAATTTTACAAGTTCTTAAATTTTAAAAAGTAATTTTTTTATCACTTAAGAAACTGTCATATGTAAATGCACTCATAATCATATAATTCATTAGTAAACATTTGCAGTATGTGATGGTTATAATCTTTGGGAGGAGTTGGCAAAGACACATACCAAATTATTACTTTTACATAGTGTTCCTCCTCTTCATCTCAGCTCTTGGTCTCTCCCGAGCTGTTTAATGTCCTACTGTGAATCATTTATTTTCCTCTTTGAAGTTCCTGTGTAAATGAGACTATGTGACATTTCAGCTTGTGTAGCTAATTTCTTTCACTTCATATTATAGTCTGAAGGTGCATCTGTTTTCCCACAAATTGAGTTTGTCTTTTTTATATGAGTAGTTTCCCATAGTGTGTAACTACACTTTCTTTATCCATTCTGTTCACTGACATATAGACTGCCACCAAGACTTAGCTATTATCAGTTGTGAATTTAAATATAAGCATGCATATGTCAATATAGTATGATGTCTCATTCTTTTAGAAATGTATCTAGAAAGGAAATAATGGAGTTGAATAGAATTTCTAGTTTTCATTTATTGAGAAAGCCACCAATATTTCATAATGATTGAACTAGTTTACATTTTTTTCAACAACAAAATAGTATTCCTTCTCATTCTCCTTCTCCTTCTTCTTCTTCTTCTTCTTCTTCTTCTTCTTCTTCTTCTTCTTCTTCTTCTTCTTCTTCTTCTTCTTCTTCTTCTTCTTCTTCTTCTTCTTCTTCTTCTTCTTCTTCTGCTTCTTCTTCTTCTTCTTCTTCTGCTTCTGCTTCTGCTTCTGCTTCTGCTTCTGCTTCTGCTTCTGCTTCTGCTTCTGCTTCTGCTTCTGCTTCTCCTTCTGCTTCTCCTCTTCCTCCTCCTCTTCCTTCTTCTTTTCTTCTTTTATATTTTAGGGAAGGTACTATAGGGTGTTCAGGATCTCACTACTAGATTGGACTTGTAGTGGTCTGCTTGTTTACAGCCTCCCAAAAGCTGGGACTACAGGTGTGAGCCACCATGTCCAGTCTAAAACAGGATGTCTTCTTTTCAGCAGCCTCACTGACATTTATTGTTTGTTAAATTTTTGATGATAATTATTTTTTCTGGAGTAAAATGGAATCTCAGCAGTTTCTTTAATTTGGATTTCTCTAATATCTAGCAATATTTAACATTTCTTTGTGTATTTATTGAATAGTTCTAACTTCTTTTGAGAGGTGTCCATTCATTTCACTTTTTTTTTTTTTCGTTTCACTTTTGTGACTAGGATTGAGATATTTTGAATTTAGTTTTTCATGTATTTCAAATGTCGGTTCTCTGCTTTTGTAATAGTTGAAGAGATTTATCCCAGTTTCTAATTTGTCTTTTCATTCTGCTGTTTCTTGCTGTGCAGTCATTTCGAATTGAATATTTCTATCAAAGAACTGGAGTTTGTGTGCCTTTGAAATACAATGAATTTTCAGATCTATAGAATATAGATAAAACTAAAAAATGAAGAAAAATTATATTTTAAAAAGCTAACATAAGTCAATAAAGTGATGTTACACATCTTTTCTATAGAAAAATCACTATAAAATTACTATTTTAACTTTACATAAATTTTAAGATTGGTGTTTACTGGGATAATTTTGTACATGTGTTCAAGAATATATTATTTTCTGTGGAACCTAGAATATTATAGAACATATTCTTATTTTTTTCTAATTTAGGGTGAAGCTGTCAGTATTTTTCCTGTATATTGATGATATGCATGTCTTTAAGTTGGAAAGTGTCCTGAATAACATTACATGTTGTTCATATATATGAAGATACTTATATCCTCCAGAAGAATGCAAGTTAAAGTAATGTCACTTTGCAGTTAATCTTTATTGTTGTTAAGCAAAGTCTTACCTTACATACTACTTTTGCTTTATTTATTGATTTCTTCTCATTCTGAAAAAAACTGTGTTTAAACTATATTTTTCATTTCAGTTTTAATTTGACTAGGGAGAGACAAACACACATTTTTTCCCAAAGGGGTAGAAAAAAACTAAAATGCATAATATAGAAGATAATGAAATCAAGTTTTCCAACTTTCTTATATGACTAGTCATCCTGAAGAAAAACTTCTGAAAACATGTCAGCATTTTTACTTATACTTGTACACTGAAAACAGCAAAGAGACTTCAATTTATTACAGAACTGCATATTTAAGCTTTCAAACTTTAGACAATATCTCAGATGTTAAGTAGGCAGTTCATAACTTTCAAAGAGGTCATCCATGAAGACTAATAACATAATTATTGCCACATACATTATAAAGTTCTACCCCTGGGCTTGCTGTGATGGTCCCACCTCTGAGGCACCCTAAGAAAGCAATAGACACTAGGAATAGTGGTGCACACCTGTAACTCCAGCTTGTGGGAGGCTGTAAACAGTAGGATCACTATGAGTTCGACCTAGTAGTGAGACCCTGAACACCCTGTAGAGTCTTCTCTAAAACAAAACTAAGTTTGTTTGTGAAACAAAAGTTCTATACTTTCTCAAATATAGTTCTTTGGTAATGTCAGCAAGTAATGGAATTAAGTTGTGCCTGGAATAAGGAGCTAAAACTATGTATGTTTTGGGCAGTTTGAACAGGTAACTGACTCATCTTCACATAGTAGTTTTATTTTTTATTTATTTTCATTTCAAAAATTTTTTACATAAAAGATTATTTTAGAATCCTGAGCTATTTTTTCTATGGATGCTCACTTGATAAAAGCAGAATTTGATTGATAAATTCATCATCTTTATTTATCATGTCAATATAATACTTTGGTTAATCTTGTGTATACCAGAAGCTGGCTCTTCCAAATTACCCAACTACTTTTGCTAAAGTCAGAAGAAGATATACTGTGCATCTCCCACTAGAGTTTTGACAGTTTGGTGAAAGTAGCTAGTGCACCATAAAGAACCTACTGGAAAATATGGACTACAAAAGAGAACATAATTGGATTGTGATATATCCTGCTCTTTTTACTTATCAGCTTTCTGCATGTGGTTGATTTAAAATCTTGTAAAATAGGAGATTTATTTATAGTTTTCCTTATTAGAAATGAAAATATGTAAAGCCATGACAGGTTAAAATATGAAACATATTTAAATGATTTTACTGAGTCCAAGGTTTTAAATAAATAAAATGCAATGTTACCCAACCTTCTGATTCAATAAAGTGGGCATTTTTGGGTAGATAAGAGCTGACATTTATTACAAAATGTTTACATTAGTAGGTTGCAATGTGCATGTGCCATGGATAATTGTAATGTTTGAGAAAATATATTGAGGTTTTCCCTTGTTATTTATGTTAAAGGACAGGAATTCATTTTCAGAATATATTGCTCCCTGGCTAGTAAAGGAGAAAAAAAACAAAACAACAAAAAAAAAAAACCTTATGATTGTGTGAATGATATCCAAATAAATAATCTTCCTTCATTTTGAGGAATGTGGAAAACATAAGGATTGATTATTTATTAATTTATCTATCCATCTATCTATCTATTTATTTATTTATTTATTTAATGGCCAGCTCTGCCTGCCCTGGGAGTGGAGCTGGTACTGCATGTGGTGTCAGGGATCGAACTGTGGTCCCTGAGGTTGCCTAAGCTTTCCTAAGCAGGTGCTTTAGACCTTTGAACCATCTCATCAGCCCAAGATTATTATTATTTCGATATTGATAACAATTGATTTTATCATATTTAAATTCAGTACGCTACATTAAACACATTATTTCTCACTTTATTTGTACAATACTATCAAAATCTAGGGATATTTTATCACAGAATCATTCTATATAAATCTACCATTGTCATCCTTAGTGCTTAGATAGTGAAAGTTAACAAATATATAGCACAGATTTAAAAACTTAAATACCATAACCTTACTAAGTGGAGAATTGGGTCATAAGTTTTCTGTGGTACAATATTACTTGAAAGACATTTTTGGTATGATTTGTGAACAAATAAAACTGTATCACTTATGTATGAACTTCCATTCAGTTGAACCTGCCATGTGTGTAAATATCTAAAAGAAAAAGCTTTGAGTTTGAGTCTCCAAACAACAGTTGGCTAAATTAAGCCCAATATCAACACCAGTTTTTAAAATATTTTATTTGCAAAATGAGATAAGTATAGACAAAATGAGTGAGTAACTGCCTACTTTACTTTTGTCACAAAACAGAGAAATAGCGTTTTTAAAACAGAGACATTGCAGCACATAACAATATTGTGCCATCTCCGACCATGGGTATTTCATCATCCAATTTTATAATACCTCTGCATCTGACAGAAGAGATAGCTCAAGACATGTATGTCTAACAATAATTCTCAAGGTACATCATCTACTGTCAAAGGGATGAGAGATCTTCGAATGAGTCCAAGTGAATCCTTTTACTCTATTTGTACTTCGCTTTATTCACGAGAGAAATGCTTTATTGTAATTCAGTTTATGTGTCTGATTTATTTCAAATGACATTATATTTGCCAAGGTCATACATTTTCTTACAAATGTTTTGAATTTATTCTTCTTTATATCCAAGTAAAATTCGATTATGCATAGACAGCACATATTGTTTATCCATTCATCTGCTGATGGTTGCTTCTAGGATTAAGGTATTATGAATTGTGATTCTGAGACTTCACTGTCCATGTGTCAGTGTAGTATGATGCATTCAGCACTCTTGTGAAGGTAGCTAGAAGAGGAAAAGCTGGGACAAATGGAATTTACAATTATAATTCTTGAAAGATCTCCATGCTTATTTTCATAATGGCTATATCAGTGTATAGTTTCACTAGCAAGGTTGAAGGACTCATTTTTTCCTGCAGCCAGAGTGATAATATTTTTTATGTCCTGATTTCTTCATGATGATCATTTTTATGATCAACATATCTGATGAAATGTTAGTATTTTGATCCCCTGTAGCATATCAGCCACCAACGCTGGGAGTAGTACTGCACACTTATAATCCAAATGTGTGGGAGGTTGAGATAGGAGAATAACTATGAACCTGAGCTGTGTAGCAAGACCCTGTATGAAATAACTTTAAAAAAAAGTCAGTGTTGTTTTCTCTGTCAGAGATATTTTTAAACATTTTTTTTTGTTTATTGGATACTTGTACATTTTCTTTTGAAAAGTATCTGTTGATTTCATTTGGTCACGTTTAATTCTTTGCAGCTTCCATATTTATAGATGTTAATATTCTACATGAGATATACTGGAATTTTTCCATTCTAGAATTTGTCTCTTTATTTTACTGATTCTTTCCTATGTTCTGCTACTTTTATGTAATCCCGTTCTTTGATTTTTGCTGTTATTTCTTATGCTATTCAAGTTCTATTGAGCAAGTCCTTGCCTGAACTAATAATTTGAAGTGTTTTCCTATTTTAGTTTCCAGTAGGCTTATCTTTGAAGTTTTACTATTCAGATCTTTGAACCAAATTGATTTCAGTTCAGAACATGTGGAGAGATGTAAGTCCAGTTTCAACTGTCTGCATGTAGATTACCACTTTTCCCAGGACCACTTGCTACCTAGGCCTTCCTTCCTGCAACAAATACTTCGGCCGCTATGTGAAAGTTGAAATTGCTGAATGTGTCTAGCAGTGTTTGATGTTTCTGTATCCTCTAATCCATATCACAGATCCATATCTGCCTTTGTGCCAATACTATGCAATTTTTGTCATTGGTGCTCTGGAGTGTAACTTGAAGTCAGGTAACATGACCTCCTGCTTTCCTTTGTTGTGCAGAATTACTTTCATTCTTTTCATTCTCTTCTCATTGTCTTCTCTAGTTCTGCAAGTAATGTTATTGCAATTGCAATAATCTATGTCTACTTTTTAGGAGTACAGCTATTGTCAGAAAATCAGTTCATTCCACCTAGGAGCAAGGTATATTTTTTGTTTCCCGATGTCTTTTTAAAATCATTTCCCCCCTAGAATATTGTGTTCTTGTTTGTAGTTATCCTTAACTTCCTTGCTTAGGTTAACTATATATATATAGAGGCAGAGAATGATACTATTATGAATAATATTGCTTTTCTAATTGTAATCTCATTAAGTTCATTATTGTTATATGAAAATACTATTGCTCCTTTGTGTATTGATTTTGTATCTGCTACATTATTGAAAGTTGTTATTAATTCTAAGGATTTTCAGTAGAATTCCTTGTGTCTTCTAGATATAAGGTATCATATAATAGGCAAATATCATTATTTTGAATTTTTCATTTCATATATATATATATATATATATATATATATCCTTTATTTCTTTCTCTTGACTGAATGCTATGTCTTGTGATTTAAGTAGTAATTGGAATAGAACTTGTGATAGTGGGCATCCTTGCCTTGTTCCTGATTTTACAGGAAAAGTCTTCATATTTTCTCCATGCAATGTGATTTTGGACTATTTCTTAATAAATAGCTTCATGAGGATCATGTATGGTCATTATACATCTGCTTTTTTTCAATGGTTTTAAAAATGAAGAGGCATTAGCTTTTTCAAAAGTCTGTTTATACATCTATTGCAATTACGTGGTTCTTCTTTTGGTTTCTTTCTCCAGTATTATACTGTTGATATGCATTTGTCAAACTATCCTTGCAGCTCTGAGATGAAACCTACTTCTTCCTGATGCTTGATGGTTTTGGTAATGTATTACTTTCTATTTGTCAATATCTCAGTGACAATTTTTGGATTTGTGTTCATTAAGGAGACTGGGCTACTGGGCTACACTCTATTTATTTATTGATTTATTTTAATGTATTTGGTACAAGGTCTCTCACTAAGCAGTTCAGATTTTTAGTCATCCTCTGGTTTTCAGCCACCCCAGTGCTGGGATTACAGGCCTACAACACCGCTTCTGGTCTCAGTGGTCAGCTCAGCATGCTTGGTGGCAGGGCTGGTGTGGCATGCAGTACTGGGAATTGAACTGTGATCCCTGAACTTGAAGTCTTCTTTTTTAGTTGAATCTTTATTTGGTATTGGGCACAAAGAGCTGCTAACTTCCAGAAATTAGTTTGGTCCAAAATTATAAAACATTAAGAAGAAAAACCAAAGCACTAACTGTGCATTTCAATAGACCAGCAGAAATCAGCAGTATGATTATCCAAGTTATCCTGTTTGTAAGTATTTATTTTTTCTTTCCTTCTTCTCTCCTTTACCTCATCCCATTTGTTCTTTCCCTTTGAATAATTTTCTATTTCACAATATCTATGGTAACTTTCAGATTCTATTTACTCTTTTATACTGTTACATAGAGATAACACAATGCGTATATATACAGGTCTGAGAAGCCTGAAATCTATCTTTCTATGGCCAAATAACACTCTATTATACAAAAATACCACCTCCTTTGATCCATTCCTTAGTTGACTGGTATTTGGTTTATTTCCAAGACTTGGTGTTGACAAATTTCACTGCTAAAAACATGGGTGCACATATGTCACTGTGGTATAGTGCTTTCAGTTATTTTGCAAAAAATATCCAGGAGCAGAATATCAGAGCTAAATTGGAGCTGATACATTCAATCCTAATTTCTTGAGCAATCTCCACAGTAATTTCTATAGTAGCAACAGAAGTCTACACTGCCAGCAACAAAGAAGGATTCCATTTTCCTCACAACCCTGCATCATTTTTATTGCTTGATTTCTTGATGAAAGCCATTCCGTCTGCAGTGAGATAGAATCTCAGCATTGTTTTAATTTGCATTTTCAAATATTTTTATATATTAATTTGCTACTTGTACTTTTTAATCTGAGAAATGTACATTAATCTCAGAGACCCATCTTTTTATTGGGTCTTTCTCTTTTGGACACCAGATTTTTTTTTAATTCTTTATACATACGATTGATGTCTTGACTTCCCTTTCTCAAATATGAATTTCAGATGACATCTGGAGCACTGGAAAACTTATTCTTTCTAGAATATTTATAGTTTTATGTTATAAAATGTATCAGGAGAATCACTTTCAATGATGGATTGTAACTTTACAAAATGCATTTTGCAAGTAACAAAATTTGAGGTTGAATTTGCTGTTTTCATGGCCTGCACAAAGCATGCAGAATCAACTGATCAAGCTGGCGTTGATCTCATTGTGCATCTCCATCAGAGCACCTTAGTTAAAGGACTCATTATCAGTGGGTAATAATATTTTGAAATATGTTTCTCTGAGTACTTGGTATCAATATTTGTTATAAAAGTTGAGTAATTTTTGTTGCAATTGTATAGCTTGCATTATAAACTGATACACTGCCATCAAAGCATTGTTGTTCCATGTATAAATCATAAGGAGTTTTAGGTCTGTATAACTCTATAGAACCCCAGGATGCTCAAAATTGTAAGTCAACATGGGCCTCACTTACGTATGAAAAAAGCCAACATCCTGTCAGGCACTGACTTCCCCTTCAGCAATGACTTCTCTAGCTGTGAAGGTCGTATGCACTATCTCCTTCCTATGTAAAGAAGCTTCATGTACAGTAAAATGTACTACTTGCATAGTTATTTTAATCGTGCTACTTACTGAGGTTGTCTGTATAAATTTTTGCACCTTCTACATCTTTGATCTTGACCTTACCTGGCCACTTTTATGTTAAGGAACCAGTTCCTTACCTTCATCTCTGCTACCTCTTAGGTTCCTGTTCTTCTGAACTGTCTCACCTTTTCTGGATTTTAAAGACTTTGATAATCAGCATCTTCCTCTGGACTAAGCTGTCATGTAATGTAAGATTGTAGACATTTTTATCTTCTATGCAGACCTCTTTGATTTGCTTTCACAACTAGACAGCTGGGTACAAGAAGCCTAGGTTTCAGATTATCTCAGGTTTGAATGTACCATCCTTAATGGATTAACCATTTCCAGATTTCAATTTAAAGTGAGAGATACATGACTCTGCCTACCACATGAATATACATGATTGTAGAATTCTTAATGAAATTAATTTCAATACTGTAGTCTCTGAAGGTGCACAGAGGACTAAAAAAAGTGACAAATCAGCAGGTAGAGTAAGGATAATGAAACTTCTAAAACACACACATCATTTATTGCTTCTATGAATTTAACATGTGATTTACCAAAACATTTACCACAGTGGCATCATTAGTATAACAGAACAGAGTCCATCAAAGTCCATATAAGAATGAGAATATTTGAGATATATTACTGCTAATATGTGACTCCAAGGCAAAAACTGTGCTCGTGTGATTGCAATAAACTTGATTGAAGTAAGATTCCAATTAACACACAATTTGTTTATAAAACGATATATATGAAGCATGTTATATGCTGTAATTCAATGATGTGTGCCTGTACTAGTATACTAAAAATAGTGTCAATCTAAAATATAGGACATCAGTTATATGTATATAGAGCAGAATAATAAGTTTAGAATAACAGAAGAACTTGGATAAAGGGAAAAAATCTTGCAGCTTTTCAGAGAACCTCAGGGTTTGTTTTTCTATTCTATGGGAGATCATAATACAGACATTTCTAAAGTTAAGAAAAATATCAGTATTTTCTTAATTTAGTAATTAAATGTTAAATTTTAGGCTCATTTTGATTTGATTTTCTTTTCTAAGTATTGTATTTCTCAGGATATTCCCATAAAGTTACTGCAATTTATTACTAAGCATGAATTCATTCAAACAACTCTGTGAATTATACCTATTCTTAATCAGTTTCTATAACAATATAAGTGTCTGTGATTACTTAATTTTTAGGTACTATCCTGACATTGGATTAACACTCATTAACTTTTAAATTATGCTATAAAATGTAATCTACCATCTACACCTTACAATTTAGTACATAGGGCAAGATTTTACAACTGTACAAAAATATTGCAAAATAAGAATATGTGCAAGCTATGGACTGAAAGTTTTACTTCTGCTTACATTGCTATGTTCGACTTTTTTGTTTCTATGATATTTATGTTATATTATGTTATGATTTGCATCTAGCCATCCCCTCAAGGCCTTATGCAGTCATGGAATGGACTTCTCAAAGTTAGATTCATTCATGACGCGGTGATGGAATTATGTGTGTGAGTCCTGCTGGGATTGTAGTTGTAAGAGCTATATCCATAGACAGCCTGAATGCCATATAAATAAGGGAGTGAAGCTTGTTCTTGGTTTCTGCCACCAATGTCCCTTGCCCTTTACTCATGCTATTTTTCTGTTTTCCACCACCATGAACTGCTACCCTCTACCATGTGCCACTCTGCCTTGGAGCCAATCAAGTAGGGACTGAAACCTCCACAAACTCTGAACTAAATAAAACTTTCCTTCCTTAATATTGGGAGTCAGGTATTTTGTCCTAGTAATGAGAGAAAAGTTACTGCACATGTTATATAAGCCAAAACCTAAATTGATTAGTATTAGTTTTTGGCAGTTACCTAAACTAAAAGTATGACTTCATGTTGTTCATGATTTGGGAGACTGACTGAGCATTTCACTAGTTTTTTATAATGAGACATAAGGTAGACAACTGTATCCATTTAAATTGTCTTCTATTTCTTTTTGTAGCAGTCATAACAATTTCCCTTCTTAATAAGGATCATTCATGCCATAAAATATTCATTTTAAAATTCTTTCTTAGAGACAGAGACTGAAATATTTACAGGGAATCTGACACTACCATTGTAATGTCTGTGACAGATGAATTCATCGCTTTATGATGAATATCTCTACATCTGAAGGGCTACAAGCTCTGAACAGATGAAAGGAAAATATATCCATGTAGAAAGTGAGACTTAATGATGTTGCAGGGCATTCTCAAGTCTCTTCTTAAATACTACAACAGTGCTTTTGTTACAGGACAAAAACAATTAGCTTCATTTCTGTGTTTCGAATGTCAATGTATTTTCAAATGCAACTATAATTTTAGTGATGTTCCTCTAGCTGTAACACAACTAACTCAACAGTAGTGCTACTAATATTCCTTCATAGCAATATTTATATGGTGAAACATGTACGATATCACTGCAATCATTTGCTTTTAGTATGTTGCTTTAGTAGAAGTACGAAGGACTATTGCTCTTGATATGGCAGCAAATACTTAATTCATTATTGCTGACTCATACATATACATGTTGAGAAAGCAATCTAGTATTTTACTGAAAAAATTGCACTATTTCCATATATGATGGTATCAAATACAGAAAAACAAGTCAGTCTCTAGCATTCTGTCTATTTATACGCCTTCAGTTTTAGTACTAAATTAATGTTCTCATTTGGATTCTTCTATGGCTTATTGGGGAAAAATAGTAATCAGGCAAACCTTGATGAAAGACCTGTTCTGCTCTGAGGTTGAGCCTATAACTTGACCACATTCTTTTTCATATTGATCAATCACTAATATGATTATGAAGAAGGGCTAACATTGGCATTAAAATAATAGATGATCATGTTCTATTACATTATTGATAAAAATATGTAAAAATTCCATGCACTGAAAGAATATTTAGAGCTCTGAATTCATGTACACATACATATGTGTGTGCAAAGTGGAAAATTCAATGTTTCTGCTAGAAATATTTTTTCTTCATTTGTCCACTGCCATTATAAAAATTTATATAAGGTGATTTTTCTTTTAGTATTATCTCAAAATACTTAAAAATAAACATATCATTATTTGTTTTCTCATATTTTAGTCAACATATTTGTCATATATATCTTTAAAACAAAACCCATCAATATTCTATCAATTAATATTTTGAATTATGTTTATAATATATATGAGGTAAAAATGGTGGCATGATATTAAAGGTTGAAGCTGCAGAATTCTTATATTCCGTTAAACAGTTAGAAAGAATATCTCAGAAGTAAAAGAAAGAAAGGGACTCTATTTTTCATATACCATCCAGTTACAGAAAACCTAGCACATACACAGATAGTATTTGTTAAAGGCAATATTTTTCTATGCAATGACGTGACCATAAGCTACCAATTGTCTAGAATAGTGATTAAAAGAAGAGAGAAACATGAATAGTCTATGGACAGGGACCAGGAATATAGCTCAGTAGCAGAGGGCTTTCCTGACAAGCTCAAGGTCCTGAGTTCAATTTTCAGAATCCAAAGACAAAACGAACTATAGACAATGAGTCCTTAAATAATATAATACAGGAGCTATGGTAATGAGTATAACAGAGAGTTGTTATGACAGAGAAGATACTCATATATGTAGGTAATGAATGTATATAAAATACTTAGAAATATCACATGTGAATCTTGACCAGGATATATCAGCTGAAGAAGAAAGTCCTAGAAAGCTTCAAGCATAATCTTGAAAGTCTTCCTGCTATGTGTTTTATGATTGTTTGTAAATTAAGCCTACAAGATTATTTACTTGTTTGATTTTGAGCTGCCTAGGGCATTACTTAAACAAAGATCAGAGTATGTCAAGTTGAGTCATGTGGTCAAGCCTGACCTTGGGTGCTGCAACTGGTATTGTCTGGTGCTTTTGCTTAGCTCTACCTCCCAGTGACCATGAACCAAGCAGCTTTGCTCTTCTATGTTGTCACAGTCTTGTTTACTCCTAGTAGCCGGACAACAATGGACTGAAACACTTAAAACTGAGAATGAAGCAAATCTTGCAGGTGTCAAGAATCTTGTCCAACCCTAAAAGAAACTAAAGCAAGCAAACAAACAAATAATAGTACTAAACATGGATTTAATGTTGTTGCCATATATAATGTTGTTCAGAAGCTTTTGGAACCAGCTTGCCTGGGGACTTTATACAGATCTGTAGATGAGTTTAGAAATGTCATAAAATGCTACATGCAATGCTTCATTCAGAATTACTGTTGCAGTGCAAAAAAACCCAAAATGATGATAGGAGTATAAATAGTAAAGTCCAAGCTGATAAGGTTTTGGTTGGAGAGGAAGTTGACACAGAGAAATGAACTAGAGTTCAGATTTGTTCAATTTTGGAGGAGACTGTTCACGTTTTGCCTATGTTTCAGAATATGATGCTCAATTTAACACTGGTGAACTAAGTGATCTGATTTAAAAAAAAAAAAAATTCAACTTGGTCCAGTGTTTAGGGTGTTTGTATGTACTTGTACTATTTCCTGTTTTTAGCCAGATGTATAGTGACAATATGAAGTAAAATAGCAACAACATCTGTAAGCACAAATTTTTTACTTAAACCTTGTGTAAAGGCAGAGATGAATGAAGTATGATTACAAAAGAGATTAGCGGTACTAAAATAACAAAATACTCTGAACTGGGATGAGAAAATGCAATCAGGTCTTCCCAAGAACCAGTACGATCTCACCAAAGGGCTATTTCTATATTTTTATTATTATTTTTACCCTTTATTTTTGTTATGGCCAGTTCAGCCTGCCCGGGGGCGGCGCTGGTGCAGCATGTGATGCCAGGTGTCCAACTGCTGTCCCTGCAGCCTAAGCAGGCTCTTTATACTGCTGAACTATCTCGCGGGCCCCCAAAGGGCTAATGAGTTAAAGTGCAAAGTCTTTCACTTGAAATGAGATCCCAAGGACCTCTGTTTCAAAAGGTCCATCTAGAAAAGTGGATCCCTGGAGTTGATTTCATGGCCCAGCTCCTGAATTTTGACCTGAGATACTATATCTGATTCTTGTTCTCTTCTTCTCAAACTTTTATATCCTCCTTCCTTCTCAGTTGCCATAAATTAAGTAGCTTTGTCCTACAACTTGCTCTGCCATGAACTTTTTTTCTTGGAGCCAAACAATCTCTTCTATTTAAGTTATGGGTATGAAGTAACCTTTAGAGCAATTAAAAAGCTGAGTAATACACTGTTTTATATTTATTTATTTATTTATTTATTTATTTATTCATTTATTTATATTGTGCGAAGTCTTACTACATAGCTCAGGCTCACAGTGATCCTTCTACTTATAGCCTTCCCAGTGCTGAGATCACAAATGTAAGCCATCAAGCTCAGAGTTGGTTGCTGGCTCAGTATACCCAGAAGCAGGGCCACTGTGGCCTGTGGTACCAGGGATTAAACCTCAGTTCTTGCACTTGCCTAAGCTGGTGCTTAGTCCACTAAGCTAACTCACTGATTGTATTGTTTTATTTCTAAGAGTTACAAAAATTTGTTTGGTTTTCCTTGTCAGATAAGGGAATAGTTTATTACTTCATGTTTATGTAAAAAAGCAAAAACATTTTTCAGATTAAAAATGTATACCTTGGGGCTGGGGAGATAGCTCTGTGGCAAAAGTGCCTGCCTAGCAATCACAAGGTCATGAGTTTGAACCCCAGTTCCACTAAATAAATAAATAAATAAATAAATAAATACATACATACATACATACATACATACATACATAAATAAATACATAAATAAATAGATAAATACAATAAAATAAAATAAAATAAAAATAAATACACCTTGAGTCACAAGATAAATTTATTTGGCCCAAGAAGACTTTGTAGAAGGGTTTGAAGAAGACCTGGTTTACAGCCACCAACCTAATAAATTTAGAATAGTTGATTAATAACTTTAAAGACAAATATATTCTAAATTGTCTAAGCTTGAGAGTACAGCATGGGTGTGACAATCACTTTCTGGAGATCTTTACAGTATTTCAACTTACTAATAATTTCTGGAATGTTATCATATTTTCTATGTACTTGAAAATCTTGTTTCTGAGTTGCACTAATAGCTTTTGGTCACATAGTACTCCTGTCTTTTGTGAAGAATCAGCCCGTGGATCAGGAAGCTGAAGTGCAATTTATGCCAGTTATAATTACAGCTAAAAAAGTTACCATCTGCAAAATTGACAGCGATTGATTCATGTCTCAACAGGCCCACTATGGGGTATTTTCTCTAACAAATTTATGTCAACATCTATTAACAAGATGAAAGCATGCTTGTTTCCTTAAAATTAAGTATGTTAATATCCGTATCTTATAACACCTTCTATTCCTGAAAATTTTCACTTATTTAATGGTTTAGAACAAAGATGTGAAATACCACATATTTTTTGAAAAATTAAATGAAAATAACTTTTTATGTTCCCTATCCCAATAAACTATAGTATATATACTATACTTCATAGTACATATAAAAGTACATATACTACTTTATCGTTTTATATACATTCATTGTCATCTTGATTTGTAAAAATCTAAATCAGTACAGTATGGACATGCAATTAGCTAGCTTCAGAAGAAGCTAAAGTGATTGAAAACATATTCCTGAATTTCAACATTGATAAATTTGTCATATTACCATTAATATGTGATTAAACAACACCTTCTTTGAAAACTTTTGAAGTAAATGCTCCGGTGTATTCCTATTATGAAATTCTATTGAACTGGAAATTATTAAAATGCACTTTCTAGTTGAGTTATAACTTTATAGGATTAATATTTTCCTTGTATGCTACAATTTCGTGTATTACCTAATTAGTATCCATTGTTAAATATTACAAAAGTACAATTGGTTTTATGTATTATACATTATTTTAACTTATTTTTACTAAGATTTGGCAGTTAATTTCCTTTCCCTATGGCAATATTATAACATTTTAAAATGCTCATTATATTATTTGATGGTGTTGAGAAACATTATATATATATATATATATTTCCTACTTGTTTTCTTTTTCTTTTTTTTTTAGTACCATGAACTGAACTCAGGACTCTTGCACTGCCTATCAGGCACTGTGCTGCTGAGCTATGTACCTGGTCCTGTAATAGTTTTTTTGTAACTCTCACATGGTGACAATTTTGGATTTCACTCTGACCTGAGAGAATCAATGATTTTGTTTCAAACATAATAGTATGATTTCCTCACATTGTTTTTCTTTTTTCCTTTTCCCTTTTCCTCCATCCTAGTTCCTTTTTTTCTTTTTAACAATTTATTCCCTTTTCATAATATCTCTTGTACATTTCAGACATAATTTATAGTTTTAATTTCTCACACAAGGGAGAAAATATGGCATTTACAAATATTAGATTTATTTCTCTAATGAGTTTGACCTCAAGGTACATCTGTTTAACTGTAAAAATCTGAAGTTTATCATTCTTTATGGCTGCTAATCTATTGTATAAACGTACTACATCATCTTAGTTACTTTTTACTTGTTCTTGGGACAAATACCTGACACTCAAAATGAAGGAAGGAAAGGTTTATTTAGCTCACAGTTTGTGGAGGTTTCAGTCCATATTCGGCTGGCCCAAGGCTGAGTGGAACAGGGCAGAGAGCATCCAGTTCATGGCGGTGGAACAGCAACAAAATGGTGGTAGAAGCAGCCGACCAAACAGAGCAGCAGAGAGCAACAGCAACAGCTTAGTCTGTCTCTCTGTCTCTCTTTATATTCCTATCAGGCTCTCTGCCTTAAGATATCCACCCTAGACCATATCCATAGTCCCAACCCTGCTCAGGCCGATAATTCCAAGTCGCAATCTATAGAACTCCCTGCTTCATGACAGAATGAGGCTTTGGGGAAACAACTAGACATAAACCATAACTTTCCACACCTGGACTCCCAAAGTCTCTTACATATCCCTTTGTACAGAAGACGTTTTAGGTCATCTGGAAGAGTTGACAAAGTCCCAACAGTTTCAGCATTGCTGAAAAGTCCAAATCCCAAGTCTCCTCCACGATCCAAGGCAAACTCTCATCTGAGAGCCCCTGTACAATAGAAAAGTGAAACATATTAAACATTCAAAGGCACAAGATAAACATTATGATTCCAAAAGTTGCAAACAACAGGGTAATACAAAACACTGGGACCAACAGAAGTCCAAAATCGAGCAGGGTAAACATTAAATCTCATAGTTCCAACTGGAGCATCCAAAACAGTTTGCACTGAGTTGTGGGCTCCAAAGGCCTTACATGGCTCTGCCCCTATGGCTCTCTCAGTGGTAGCTTCCATGGCTTGTCTCTTAGGCCAGATTTACTCCCTCTTTGAATGATCCACATTTCTGGCTTTTCCAAACTTCTGGGGCTTACACTGAACAGGCTTCTCATTCTCTGCTTCACATATTGCCCTCTCAGGGGCACACTGTCTGGCCTCCTAGGCCTTCTTCTGAAATTGAGGTGAAAGCCTTCTTAAACTCAGAATTCCTGCATTCTGCATATGCTTATGTGAATGATGCCAAGGGTTGCTGCCAGCTGGAGCAGTAGCCAGGCTTCCTTCTCTTTTGGCTGTAGGGATTGAGGGCCTGGATCGCTGAGCACTCTGATCTTGATTCCAAGGAACAAATTCTCTACCCCAGCACCATTTTGAAATCTGCTTTGGCCACTGCCATCATTCTGGTACTTGGATCTCTGTGGCTTTCTTCTCAAGGCAAAGCCTCTCTATTTTGTAATTCTGGGGCTGCAAAGGGCAGAGAGCTGCCACCTCTTGTGATGCCCTCAGGCCATCCTTTTGACTCTCTGGTTCCTTCCCAGGAATGGAGATCCTCTCAGCTCCATCTTTGCATTTGAAAGCTTTCCTAGTGCTTCCTTTCTGGCCAAACTCACATCTTAAACCATACTTCTTGGCTCTCTGCTTTTGATTTTCAACATAAATCTGGATAAAAGCCACCAATAACAACCATGCCACTGCCCCAGTAGTTGGCTGCTTTGAAATATCTCTTGAAAGATTAATCAGTCCGCTATGCTTAATCTCAGTGTTAGGCAAAGTCTCTGGGCATGAGCCAAATTCCAACAGACTTTCAGCCAATCTATAGCTCAAATAATCTGGAGTCCATTGACCAGTGTGGTCCTTTTTCCCAGCAGAAACCTCCGCAGCCTAGTCTTTACAGGCAGGCCTTCTGTCAGTCTTCTGGTCTGAGTTCTGACCAGAATCTCCCAAGCTGAACAGCAGAAGCCGTTCTAGTGTTTTGCTTTTAGGCAACATCTCTGAACTTTTCCTATCTCTTCCCATAAGCTATTTCCAAAAGTTTATAATCCACATGATCAGGATAATCCCAGCAATGACCCCACTTCTCTGGAACAGCAACAAAATGGTGGCAGAGACAGCGGAATGTTATGGTTTATGTTTAGCTGTCTTCCCAAAGGCTCATGAGTTGGGAGGGTCTTCTAGAGTTTGAGACTTGAGCCATGATCCCTGGGATTATGAGTTTTAGTACTAATGGAATTATGGGTCTAAGTACTTCTGGGATTATGGGTGTAGCCTAAGGTGGAGGTTGAGGTGGAGAGCCTCAGTGGAGTATAAAGAAAGACAGAGAGACAGACTAGAGCTGTTGCTGTTGCTTTCTGCTGCCCTGTTTGGTTGGCTGTCTCTGCCACCATTTTGTTGCTGTTCCACTGCCATCAAATGTTACCCCTCATCCTAGCTGTTTGAGGAACCCCTATACTGATTTCCACAGTGGTTGCATCTGTCTGCAGTACCACCAACAGCAGATAAGTGTTTTCCCTTCTTCCATTTTTCCCTTAAATCTCTCAAACATTCTTCATTGGTTGAATTCTTGGTATTATTCTTTCTGGAGTGAAATGGGATGTCAGTGGTTTTCAAGTTTCATCTCTTAAATAACCAATGATATCGAACTTTTTTAAATATATATTTATTTGCCATTTGTATTTCTTCATTTGAAATGTATATGTTCATCTCAGATGCTAATCTTTGTTGGGTCTTTGCACTGGGGGATTTGATTTTTTTCAACTCTTTAAATAGTCTGGACAAACGCTCTTTTCAGGAAAGCAATTATCTAAATCTTGTTTTTTTTTTTTTAATTCTGTGAGTTGTCTTTTCACTCTGTTGATGATTTCTTTCGATGTACAAAAGCTTTTCAATAAAATGATGTTCTAGATGTTGATTCTTTGATGTATTTCCTATGTACATTGGTTTTTCTTCATGAACTATCTGCCTACCCCTATATCTTTATGAAGAGGAATTATGCAGTCTAGGGATGTTTTACATTGGCTGCAGAATTAATCAAGGAAATTTATTTATTATAGATGGAAGGAATCAATAAAAATAACAAGGATTTGAAGATCAATAAACATGAGGTAGCGTCAGTATATGAAAGGGTCTGGTAATATGGAGAAATGTTGAAATGGGATTACTAGAATTGAGAAGGAAATTTAAATAAAATGTATAATTAGATGGTGAAAAATATGAAATGTGAAAGAATTTAAGTTTAAGAGAAGACTAATATAATTATATTGAAATTGAATTATTAAAGGAGAAAAGAGAAATATAAGTAGTTTAGAAGAAAATATTATATATCTATATTTAGATTACTTTGAAATACTTAAATTGCATTATATGCTAATTTGTTATGTAACATGTTACATACATAGATTTTTTAAAATTAATTTATCTATTTTTTATTTTTTCTTCTTTCAAAACCTTTATTTGTTTATTCACTCATTTTTATGGCCGGCTCAGCCCACCCCGAGGGCAGGGCTGGTGCAGCATGTGGTGCCGGGGATCGAACCACGGTCCCTGAAGCCGCCCAAGCTTTCCCAAGCAGGCGCTTTAGACCACTGAGCCATCCCGCTGGGCCCCACATAGATTTATATATATATATATATATATATATATATATATATATATATATATATCATATATATATATATTTGTATTGAGTACAGGTTCCACAGGGTATCACTATATAGATAGCACTCATAGTGATTTGCCTATTTTCAGCCTACCAAGAGCTGGGATTACAGGTATGTGCCACTGTGTCTATTCTCAATCACCATCTCAGTGTGCCCTAAGGGTGAGGCTGGCAGGGCTTGTGTTTTCGGGAATCAAACTCTGGCCCTTGTACTCTGACTAAGCAGGTGCTTCAGTCCGCTGAGCTATCTGGCCAGTCCTTATATTTTATGTTTTGTTATTTATTTATTTAGTCTTTTTGAGACAGGGTCTCGCTATGCAGTTCAGGCTGGCCTTGAACTCACTTTTGTTAGCCACAGTGGTCTCAAACTCACACTGATCCTCTTGCCTCAGCCTTCCAAGTGCTGGGATTACAGTGTACCACCACATCTGGCCAGCCCTTATATTTTATTTTATTTATTTATTTATTATTATTTTTTTTTTTTGTCTTTTTGAGACAGGGTCTCGCTGTACAGTTCAGGCTGGCCTTGAGCTCAGTTTTGTAGCCCAGGCTGGTCTCGAACTGTCACCGATCCTCCTACCTCAGCCTCCCGAGTGCTGGGATTACAGGTGTGCGCCACCATGCCCGGCTATCCCTTATATTTTAAACTACTCTTACCATTAGGTTTACAATGAAGCTATGGAAAAATTTTCTCCTTATTACAAATATTATAAGGAATATAATTATTTTCATCATTTTTATATGAGAGTTTAATATTTAATATTTTAATAGACCTCTTTTCCAAATTTTAAGATGAAAAAGTTAATGTTGTATAATCATTCATATGTTTTTAGTGGTTAATCTCTAATAATTTCAGAGTTTAAAGTACTAGCGTCAGTGAGATGGCTCAGTGGTCCAAAGCACCTGCTTAGGCAAGCTTAGGCAACCTCCAGGACTGGGGTTTGATCCACAGCACCACATGCTGCACCAGCCCCACCCCCAGGGCAGGCTGAGCTGGCCATCATATATATATATATGTATGTATATATATATATATATATATATATATATATATCTTAAATATAATGATAGATGATTAAACTGTAGATAGTTTGTTGAACATTTTGTTTTGCTTGTAACAGTATCCTCACCCACTTGGTAATGACTGGGATATTTGCTCTGACACAGAGTGAGATTCATAATGATAATATAAATCATAAATATCCTGCCATAAAATAGAACAGTAGTTAAAAAGGAGGATAAAATATAAACTTCCACAAGTCTTTTGTACTTAAGTTCATACCTAAAAAATTAGGACACGTTATCCAGTGCTAAATTTACTGATACTTAAATGAACACTTCTTTTCATTTTGCCTTTAGTATAAATTTCTAAGCTAATGTTTTAAAGTTGGAGCTTTCACTTTTACATGCACAGTTCTATTTTCAAGAAGTTAATTGTACGCCAGTGAACTTGTTGGCATCATGCAAGAGGACATATATGTACATATATATATATATATATATATATATATATATATATATTTTAATTTAGTACAGGGTCCACAGGGTATCACTATATAGATAGGACTCATAGTGATTAGGAATAGGAATATGAAACTTCCGAAGACTATGTTATAGTTCCTTGCAATCTGCATTTTTATAAAATCCCCAGGTGACATTTGTACTCAGAAAAGTTTGAGCATCACGTTTAAGAACATCTTCTGACATATTTGCAAGCTTAATTATGTTGGAATGTGTGAGACAACAACAAGAAATCTTTTATTTCTCTGAGAAATGCTGTCAACATGAATGTTGATATTCATTGAGAGGAAAATTTAAAAATAAAAGTATCAGTGGAGCTCGTATATATGATATGTTGGAAGCTCTCCACTAACATGAAGCAATATGCCAGATGGCAAATGCTCTACATGCCAAACTGGGGGAATTGACTCATCCCCAAGCAGAGATCCCTAGAAAATAATTTGTGTCACTCAATGCTGCAAAACATATTGATAAATTGTGCTCAGTGTTCATGAAAAATGATTGGATTCAAACTATAGAATGTGAGCATGTGGCGCTATAGAGTAGAGGTACTTAAGTAAAGTTCTCTCACAAATGTGTTACCTCAGTAAAGTACAATGAAAGGAGTGACATAATTATTTCATTAATTACTGCAATTTTAATAAATGTGTTTATATGAGCATTGGATTTTGTATACACACAAATATACTGCAGCTCAGAGTTGCTATTTTAATTATTCTAATTTTAATGATGGCAAATTTATTTGTAAAATATTAATTCCAAATTGCTTATGTATTTCTTTCATAGTGTTTAATAACCTTACTTTTAAGTCATGATATTCAACATAATTGATATTCATTTAATATTGATCTAGGCATTTTACATAGATTTTTCTCATTTACTCACTGAATAAATTAAGCTAAATTACGTTGAATTTGTTTGAATTAATGATTATTCTTTAAGTAAGCCTATGAAAACTGAAACAGAAATGTTTTAAATAATTCATACTCAAATTTGAATGATTTTGAACAAAATATTGTGAAAATTTTAAACATATTATTTTATGTTCCTTTTGTACTTCACTTAATAAACGTTTATCTTTCTGAATTTAAAATTTATACATATACTTTCTAAAAGCTTTGTAGGTGTCCTTTTTTTTTTTTTTTTTTTTTTTTTTTTTTTTTTTTTTTTTTTTTTTTTGTCTTTTTGAGACAGGGTCTTGCTATGCAGTTGAGGCTGACCTTGAGCTCACTTTTGTAGCCCAGGCTGGTCTCGAACTCGCACCGATCCTCCTGCCTCAGCCTCCCAGGTTTACATCTGTATTATATAATCATTTTTCTCTGAATACACATATATGTATGTGTATGTAAGTATGTACGTATATACACATTCTGCATATATTTACCGTGCACCTTTTAGGCTATTTTATATCTTCCATTGTCTACTTATGCACCTATCATTTTTCTACAAATCTGTATTTGGTGACTTGTTTTTAAGCATCTTTTGTCCTCTAGGAGAAGTAATTCTTTGACAGTACAGATTCTATCTAGATTTATAGCACATGAAGAGTGGCTTTCTTAAGTGATAACTCCTCTAATAATAAATGACAAATTTAAGAGCAGGAAACACATTTAACATTGTATTATAGAATGTCGTCAGAAAAAACTTACAAAGGCTCCCTATAAGGAGGAGCTTTCAGTGCTTATTTGTTTTACTTTATGAAGAAAGTCTCCAAATAATAAGAGAAGAAATAAAGTGGACCCATAAAATTAGAGACAGGGATCTTTTGTAAAGGGGAAGGGAACCAGGAGATGGAGGAGGGAGGGAGGGAGAGGTGAGGAAGGGAAGGAAAAAGAATTAAGCTGTGTTGCACACATGTGTCAATTTCCAACAAGGAATGATATCCTTATGTACTGAAGGATATTCAAATGAGATACTGAACTAAAATAGATATTTGGAAGTGACTGAAATACTCAATATGTGAAAAAGTTACATTTAGCTCATATTTTATTTATTATTATAGTTTAAAGAGCAGAATAAATTATTAAGGGAAAAATATCTGTCCAAGAGACAGACAGGAAGAGACCCCATGGAGTTGCCAAGCAACCTGTCTTTTCTAGTGATTTTTATAGAGCAAAACCACATGTGAGGCAGGTCATAGGCAGGAAACACGGGAATTCCCAAGGTGGGCAGGAGAGATGGGATGAAACTATGATCCACCATGTTATGGTTTATGACTAGTTGTCCCCCCAAAGCCTCATGCAATCATGGGGCATGGCTTCTATGATTCATGATCCCTGGGATTGTGTTTTAGTACTGGTGGGATTATCCGTCTGAGTAAGGCTGAGACTATGGGTGTGGTCTAGGGCAGATATCCTAAGGCAGAGAGCCTGAATGTAATATAAAGAGCGACAGAGAGACACACTCAAGCTGTACCTGTTGCTCTGCTGCCCTGTTTGGTTGGCTGCCTCTGTCACCATTTTGTTGCTGTTCTGTCTCCATGAACTGGATACTCTCTGCTCTCTCTGTTCCACTCAGCCTTGGGCCAGCCGAATATGGACTGAAACCTCCACAAACTGTGAGCTGAATATACCTTTTCTTCCTTCATTTTGAGTGTTGGTTCAACTGTCGGGTATTTGTCCCAGTACCGAGTAAAAAGTAACTAAGACACACTAATACGACTGCAAGCATAATTTCCCAGGTAAAATTGATTCTTTTTTTTTTTTTGTCTTTTTGAGACAGGATCTCATTATGCAGTTGAGGCTGGCCTTGAGCTCACTTTTGTAGCCCTGGCTGGTCTCGAACTCTCACCAATCCTCCTGCCTTAGCCTCCGGAGTGCTGGGATTACAGGCATGCGCCACCACGCTCGGCTCGTAAAATTGATTAAATTGGGAACAAATGGGGAAGTGAGTCACAATACAAGGGGCCATGAATATAGAGCAGGGGCTTCTCCTGCAAGGGCTGGGTTCATGACTCTTCTTCGCTTTCTCAAGGCGCCTGATACCTGTTTAGAAAAGCAGTCTCTGATGCCCATCCATAGGGAGGTACGTGGGTGCATTTGCTAATCTTTTGTTTTGGGCTCTGGAGGTGCCTGTCTCTCCCATAGTTGCAAGATAAAAATATGAAACACTGTACAAATTTGCTGGTCTTCCTTGTGCTGAGGCTCCACTCATCTTCTTGGTATCCTAATTTTACCATATGTACTGCTGAAGCGAGCACTAGTCATGACTGAGGGGTCATAAATAACTTTTTTTTAGCCTGGCGTGGCAGTGCGCACCTGTAATTCCAGTGCTTGGGAAGCTGAGGCAGAAGGATCAATGTGTTCAAGACCAGCCTGAGCTAAAAAACTGAGCTCAAGGTCAGTCTGAACTGCATAGTAAGACCCTATCTCAAAAAGACACACATGCAAACAAACAAACAAACAACCACTTTTTTGAAGTGTTTAATAAAAATGTACCTTCAAAATTTGAACATTTGGGGCTAGGGAGATAGCTCCATGGCCAAGTGATTGCCAGGCAAGTGCAAGGTTTTGAGTACGAAACCTTTTTCTGAAAAAAATAACATAAATATATAAATAAAAATAAAACAAGAATAAATATAAAAATTTGAACATTTGAACATGTGATTTGAACAACAACCATCAATAGAGTCCACCTACAAATATTAGAACTCTGTCAACTATCCCATCTTGAGGGAGAAGAAGACAGAGAGAGCCGTACTTTTCACCACATTCCTTGTGATGCCAAAAATTACACCACAACATAGATCACATGTGACACAAAAGTGCAGCACACCTACCAACAGAGAGGATCGTTACTTTTCACATTAGAAACCTCCGAAAGAGTTTTATTGATCCCTCTTAGCTCAGTGGACATGGAAAAGATATAGTTTTATAGTTTTATACAGTCTTTACTTTGATTTTTGGTTTTTAGAAGCTGCCATTTTTTTTTCCACAATGATAGAATCAGTGTATTTCATTATTTTTTGTTCACTTTTACATATTAAAATCTTACTTTGAATAGTTTATTTTTAATTTTACATTTAAACTGATTTAATATTGATATTAATAAAATCAGTTACAAAAGGATACACTCATTATTAGAAATATTTCATGTACTGTGCACACGTAATACACATAATACACATGTGCATTTTACTCTGCTCTGATTTCTAACAAGTATAAACTAATTTTCATTTGCTTTTTTTTAATTTCAAAAAATGTTTAACTTCTCTCTATGGAGCCAATTCATTCTGAAGGATGAAAATAAATCCAGTAATGAATAAATGACAAATATTTTGTTTTCTTTTGATGAACATTTAGATTATTTCTGATTTTTCCCAATAAATAATGTTAAAATACAGAATTGGAGTCCTGTACCTGAATTACTTTACTATAATTATCTTCAGTACAATAAATATTTATTTGAGAACATTTTATTTATTTATTTATTTTTATTTTTTGTATTTTAGGTAAGGATCTACAGGGTTTTCAGGGTCTCACTACTTGATCAGATTTATAGTGAACCACCTGTGTACAGCTTCCCAAGAGCTGGGATTAGAGGTGGGTGCTACCACACCCAGTCTCAACTGCAAGACTCAGTGTGCCCTGAGGCAGCAGGGCTAGCAGAGCAGGCCCAGGGATCGAACTCCTGGCTCCTGAATGTGCTTGCAGGCACTTTAATCCACTGAGCTCTTTATCCAGCCTGATTGGTGAATATTTTCAAGTGTGCATTTTTTGACAAATGTTGCAAATTTTATTTCACTAAGTTTATACACACTTATAGTCCAGTAAAATGTTGATCATTTTTGTTCTTCCATATTTTCATCAAAGTTATTATTGCAAATTCTGGATTTTTTAAAAAATGTAAAATGGGTTGCTCACAAGTTTTATTATCTTCTATGGTTATTTTATGTGTGTAGTATAGGGACTACAGCATCTTGCTACACAGGTTGGCCTTGTAGTAGTCCTCCTGTTTTCAGCATCCCAAGCCCTGGAATTACAGGTACATGCCACCATGCCCAGTCCCAGTCATCTTCTCAGTGTGCCCAGGGATATGCCAGGGATTACATAACTTATTTGGAAAGTAGTTAACTTCTAATATACTAGAGAGTGGTCCTTTCATTTTTTCAAATTAACATTTATATTATATATAATTTTTTGTTAGTAAATCAGTGCTTATACTTGTTTTTAATTTTATGTATTATTTCTCTTAATATTTTGCTAATCATTTTTTCCTAGTCAAGAGATACTTAACATATGTTGATTTATGAATAATTTATATTATGGCTTCAGAAACTTTGTGGTTTGGATTAATTTAAACATATTTTAGTTTGGCTTTAAAAAAATAATATGTAATTGTTTTATTTGGAAAAATATTTTGGGGCCAGGGAGGTAGCTCAGGGGCACACATGCCTGCCTGGCAAGTGCAAGATCCTTAGCTCGATTCCCAGTTCCCGCAAAAAGAAAAAAAACAGTATGGACTAAATGTTTGGGTGAATTAGGAAGTATTTTATACTTCTTCCAGAATTCTATGTTCTTAAAAATTCCAAATTTTTCTACACTTAAAATGTTAATACTTCTGTAGGGCTGGGGAGATGGCTCAGTAGAATAAGCATTTGCCTGGCAAATGCAAGGATCTGAGTTCAATCCCTGGTACAAATGATAATAATAATAATGATAATATTTTTAACAACTACTATCATTTTATTTATTATGTTTTCCTATACAATTACATAAAACATAATCATTGCTGTGCCACAAATGTAATTTTTTATGTTATAAGATTATTTCACATTTATCAGTTAGTTATTTGACCTCAAAATCTGCATGATAATTGGATATTTTGCCAGATTAATAATGTTCTCAGATGTTTCTAGAAAGATCATATAGAATTAGAGATATTTTATCTTTTTTCAAATTTTTCATTTTATTATATGCTTTTCAAGTTGTTTCACTTTTTTTCTTATTACTTGTTAAGATTATAAGCATGCATTTTAGTTTGCTTATCACATTTATATTCACTAGAGATCCACTAGTGCTATGTGTCCAATATAATGAGAAATAGGTAAAAAAATTATATATGGAGGTAGCATATTTCAATATGGATAAATAGTTGTTGAATAAATTTTATTTCAAAACTTGGTAACAACAAAAGTTTTGAGACTCTCTAATGCAAATATTAAGTAATTTGTTTTATTTTGCCTTTTGGAGCTATGGTCTCACTATGAAGTTCAATAGTTCACTTACAAAGTTATAAAGTGGCCTTGAGTTCACTTTATAGCCCAAGCTGTTATTGAATTCACATTGATTCTCCTGTCTCAGGCTCTAGAGTGCTGGGATTACAGTCATGTCATAAGTAAAACAGTATCTGTCATTAGGCTGTTCCAAATTTCTCTTCAGTATGTTTGATGCCCAGAATGAGTTCTGCTATGCCAATGTCAGAGCAAATTTGATTGCTTTATGAAGTCTTTAAAAGAAAACTTACTTTCTTCTCTTTTCTAAATTTTAAGAATTGTTTTCTTTTGTTTTACTGTTTTGCTTTGTTTTTACTAAATAAATATATTTTTGTTTGTTTATTTTGGTTGTATTTGGTTGTTGCAGGGTCTTATACACAGCTCTGACTTGTAGTGACCCTCATGTTTTCAGCCTCCCCAGTTCTGGGATTGCAGGTGTGTGTACCACTACAGTCAGCTCTGTCTGGGTCAGCCCTCCCTAGGGTCGGGACTGGCAGGGCATGTGGTGCTGGAGATCAAATCATGGTGCCTGTGCTTGCCTAAGCAGGGCTTTTATTCTGTTGAGCTACCTCACCAGGCCTTTACTTTTATTCTTTGCACCCAGGTTCCCACATTTTGGAATGAGCAACAGTTTGTTCAGTTCTGTACAGTTCTGGTTTTCTTTTTCTGTGAATCAAATGTTACAATTTCTCCATCATTAATGACTCATCTGATTAAACTGAGTTCAATGTAAATTGATAAGAGCTCCATGGGTCATGACTGGTAAGCTTAAAATGAATCTACAAAATGTTTTTTGCTCTATAAAGTAATATATTTCAAGTTTTGGGGTTTAAATTATAAAGGGCATTGGTGACAGGCAGCGGTGATGAAGTTGTAATTATTCTGTCCCACACTCTCTACTTATTAAAATAAATATGCATATTAAAATATTTAATGAAAAATTTTCAATTACATATATTTATTGTATGTAAGTATAGAGAAATAATGAGTAGCAATTAGTTAAATTGTCATAAATTTCACACATGCAGAAAATATACAATATCAATATTCATTCTTTAAGCTCCCTTGTATTCCTCAATTTTTAATGTCTTCCTCTTTCAGCTATTGTGAGTTCCATCAGCATAGATATTGCTTGATTGTAACTGAACTTATAGAATTTAGTAAACAACTACAGATATATCATATATCAAAACAAATAATATATGTATATTATTTTGCACACATTGAATTCTTTGAGGTTTTATTCATATATTGTGTAAAGTAGACTTTCCTTTAAGTGGCACACACTGTTCATCCATGTAATCTCGCTTCCATTCATTCTTTGTGCATTTACATCTCATGTAACATCAATCTAAAATGGCCATGTATATTATATTATATTATATTATATTATATTATATTATATTATATATAGGAATCTTTGTAATACACATGAAAATCTATGTAAAATTTTGTGTTTGTGTTCCGGTATACATTAAATTTTGGAGAATATAACTTTATCATTAATCAAATCTTTAATAGAATTATGCAAAAAAGTTAAGTATCTCCAAACACAATTTATTGTATATTCTAGAAAATAAAGTGAAGAAAAAATTATTTTAAATATATGTTTGGCTTTTTATTGTTTGATAGTAAATAGTCTCTCTAAATTAGTATTTAAGTATAACGCATCTTTCTTTATGAATGATGCTTATTTATTTTTAATGATGTTTATTTATTAATATTTAAAACTTATACTCTAAATGAAAGATAAGCTCTATAACCCAGGCATTTATTTATCAATAAATATTTATAGTTTAAAATTAGTTACTTGTTCATACTTGAGTATATTGAAATGAACAAAAGAGATACCATCTCTCTAAGATATTCAAGTGTGGAAAGAATACAAAAACAGACAGTGGTGTCTGTCAAATTATGTCTAATCTCTAGGCTCTTTCCGCTATCATAACAAAATCCTAACTTTTATTTTTTGTTTGCATGCTCCCTTCTCTACCCATGCTATATTTTATTTCATCAAAGTTATAACTTCTTTACCCTAAGATTCACTAAAATCATTAAAAGAAGTATATTCAAATGTTTGACTCTGCTACAGTCTGAGTCTAGATGTTCCCCCAAAGCCTCCATCAGTCATAAGACTTTTTCTGAGGTGACTGAATCTAGAATATGTGATGCTGGGATTTAGGGTGTATGTTTAGTAAATCAGTCCATTGGTTGGTTTGACACACTTCTGGTTAGGATTAAGGTGTGAGTGCAGTAGTTACTCTACGCTGGTCAGCTTGCATACAGTATAAGGAACAGAAAGAGTCTTGTCTTTCCTTGTTGTTTTTGCTATCTTCAGAATCCATAAAAGTGTGCCCTTCTGCCATATCACTGTGCCTTGGGGCCAGCATACTATGGACTAAACTCTCTGTTTTGGTTTGCGCATAGGAGTGCCCTGAAAGCCTCACGCAGGCCTGGGGCAGCGTCTGGAGTTAGTGATTGATGATTGTGGATGTTGGTGGTGCAACCACCCCAAAATCATCATTACAGTATGAGGAGAGGAGATAGGCTTGCTAGCTTCCTGAGCTGCTGCCCCTTCCTTTGGCTTCTTGCTCTTTGCCACACCATGAAGTGTAGCTCTCTGCCATGTGCCATGCTGCCTTGGGGCCAGCTGAGTACGGACTGAAATCTACAGTAACCGTGAGCTGAATACACCTTTCCTTAATTTTGTGTGTTGGGTATTTCGTCCCACCAATAAGTGAAGAGTAAGTAAGACAGCTTCTACCAACTGTGCGCTAAATAAACCTTTCTGCCTTTAACATGGCAGATCAGATATTTTGTCTCAGCAATGCGAAAAGTAACTAAGTAATTCCCTGTTTTTTTTTAAGTTCTCTCTCTTATATCTTCACTTTGTTATTACACCATAATGTCTTTGATTTGGATTATTGGAGGAGGCTTCAAATTATTTGTTCAATCTCTTTCAATGTCACCTATGCAATTTATTAGTGGAGTAGCCTGAATGAGAGTGCTAAAATGTGTTTCTTGATTAAAACCCTCCAGCAGCTTCCTGTTTAACTCAGAGTAAGTGCGGGGTCCTCCCAGTGTCCTGTGAGTTTTTAAAAGATCTGGGCAGAATTATTTATGCTTTCATCTCCTAAATGGATTCTTTATCTTTTTAAAAAGCTTATGTGCGTCATTTTAGCTCTCCTTTAATCATGCTGGTTATGCTCTCCTAGAAATTTTGCATTCTTTTACTATTTTCTGTTATAGCCTTCCTCATGTATGATTCATGACTTTTTTGAAGGCTTTAAACATTTCTTTATAGGGAGACATGCTCTGAAAATCATATTCGTAATTGCAGCACTCCTCATTTAGCAGCCTCCAGACTTGTTACCACACTTATCTAGGTAGACCAGCATTATAACTCCAAGATACATCAGGCACATTTCCACTTGCACTGCTACTCAGTCCAGTGTCTTTCTCATAGAAATACACAAGGCTTTTCATTCCTTTTTTTGTTGTTGTAATATTTATTTAAATGCATTTTCCTTAGATACTCTTTTTCTGAAGTTATGCATGAAAACATTTCCCCTCTTATGTTCATTATTCTTTAAATTTTAACATTTTATTTTATTTTATTTTATTTTATTTGTCTTTTTTTTTTGAGACAGGGTCTCGCTATGCAGTTGAGGCTGGTCCTGAGCTCACTTTTGTAGCCCAGGCTGGTCTCGAACTCGCACCAATCCTCCTGCCTCAGCCTCCCGAGTGCTAGGATTACAGGCGTGCGCCACCATGCCCGGCTATTTTAACATTTTAAAAATGTATTTAATGCAGGGTCTACAGGGACTCACTATACAGATCAGACTCATAGCGATTCTCCTATTTTCAGCATCCCAAGCCCTGGGATGGTAGGTGTGTGTCACCATGCCCAGTCTTAGTCACAGTCTCAGCCCTCTTTGGGGGTGGGGCTGACATGCCATGCCATGCTCGGGGTCGAATGCTGGTCCAGTGTCTGCCTAAGCAGGCTCTTTCATTAGTTAGCATATTTAATATGATCTTGTATATGCTAATTTCTAAGGTTTCTCTCCCACTCTGTTGTAGTAAGACGTTATTTTGATGACATCTTGGAATCCTATATGTGTGTCTTATTGAACTATAACAGACATTATAGTTGTATCATGTATAATATGACAGGTAGAAATAGGTAGCAATTGTAAGTCCTACAAGGAAAAAAAGAAAAGGCTTTTAATGAGAAAGGTGTAATGGAGCAGAGTGCCTATTCTCCATAGTGTTGGGAAACAAAGATCAAAGATGCTGTGCCAAAGATGGAGAATTCGGATAAGGAAGCGTATTGGTCAATTTTTTGATGATTGTAGCACTTTAAAGGAAGAGAGGTTTATCTTTGTTTCAGAGGTTTCTATCTATGGTTAGCTGCACTTAAGTTGGAATCATCGCGGTAGAAGGACCTGGAGGGGAAAGGCTGATCCACTCCTGTTGTTCCTGAAGTAGGAAAAGAGGAAACAACACAGGAACTGGCTGGGGGCAGCTGCAGAACAGAAGAACAGAGCGCACAGCCTGCAGCCTTGCCTCTGTCTTAGTTAATTTTCTTTAAAGGAGGACAGGCTTATTTGGCTCACAGTTTATAGAGGATTCAGCCCACAGGTGGGTGGCTCCTACGCTGGGTGGCATGATGGAGGAGAACTGCAGAGAAGAAACGGTCTAAGCCAGAAGGCAGCAAGGCAGCAACAAGCAAGGGACAAGCAGCACCTTCTTCTGTCTCTTGTATCTTATCCAAGCTACTCACCCAGAAGCAGATAGCACTTACATCCAGGGTGCGGCCACATTGATCTTGGTATTAGCTACTGAATTGATCCTAGTATCACATTTTTGATTCCCTCAGTACATGCCCCAGGTCAACCCCCTCTAAAAGATGAGGCTTTGGATATATATCTAGATACAACTTATAGCAGTCCACTTTGTAACAGGCTATCCTCCTACTTTTGTCCTTTGTAACCCAAATACTTCCAGGACTCTCTTAATTTGGTCAAAGTGGTCAACAAAGTGAACTGCTCAGGGAGCAAGCACTGGCAAAGAGATCCAGTCACAGAACATGCCCAGATAGTTCCTTAGTCAGGTGACCAAGGACACGTTTCAGCAAACTAGATCTGGGGCAGGGTGATCCTTAGAGTAGCATCAGGAAAATGCACAGAGAGAAAACAGGATCAGGCATGTGGACTTCCACATTGTTGCAAGAACACTGGGTTTCATTCTTTTTTTTTTTTTTTTTCCAATGACAGTAAGAGTTTTGACATAATTTAATTTGCAACCTGACAACATGTTTCTCCCTACAGATAGAAGGAAATTGGCTAGGGCAAAAGAGGGAGGACAATGAAACCATTGTTGCTGGCAAACAAAGATCATGATTCTGCACATCTAGGTGAGAGGACTGGTGGTGATCGAAAGTGATCAAGCTTTCACTGTGGCTTCCAGATGGGACTCACAATTTTCTCCAACTCATCAATAGAAGGCTTTGAAAAAGTTGATGATGAATAGTGATTCCAAAATTTTGGAAGGAGCAGTTAGTTGGATGGCGGCATTTTTAGCTAACAGTATTAATAAATTAACCAAGGTAAATTTAGGAGGGAAATTAAACCTAGCATTGAATATGTAGCGTGAAAACATCTATTTAATGTCTAAGCCATAAAACCTGGGTGTCATGCCATCCCAGAAAAGCAATTATTTCTGACTAAAGTAAGCTTATTTCATACCCTTTAAAGTAAAAAAAAAAAAAATGACGAGGAAGGATAAACACTAATGATATGAAAAACTTAGATGAGAAATCAATAGAAAATATTTTCCTGTTATTCAAGTAAAACCAGTCTTTAAAGAAGAAGCATGCCATCAACTTCCCAAGGTTATAATAATAGGACGAGTGACACAATGACTGCAAATTAGGTCATTGATTTTAGGGGTAAGGAGATTACTGGAGACCAAATCAAAAGCTACTGATAGCACTCAGAGAAAACACAGATTAGAAAGTTACAAAATTTTATAATGGAATTTCTATATTTGTCCTAACTCCTATCCCTGACTGTAAGGGAATACACTATGCATTATGATCTGCTTATGACTTTATATTTAAGGAATGTGAATAGAAAGATTTTTTAATTTTCAGTGGAGAATGATTTTTCAAAGGAAATAGGATGTCTGAATCTGTAAGATTTTATTGCAAGCTCTGAAAGTATTTTGAAGTCTATAGGCTTCAAAGATGCAATAGAACTATTTAAACTGCCATATAAATCAACCCAATGACAGAAAAGTAGAGCAACCTTAACTTTCTAAATTCTATAAATCTATGACATTGTCTTGATCTTACTGGAATGTATTGAGCCTTTCTGAAAAAAAAATATTAATTTGACTATATCATATTTCAAGTGTCCTAATGCTTCCTAGAGTAAGAAGTTTAGTGAGACCATGATGTATTTCATGAATATGCCTTGTCCATTGTTTCAGGATGTTAATGTGAAGGTAGGTTACATGCAGGACTACAATAAATCAACACTTAATTCTTTTGACATTATGACATTATTGCCTATTGGTCTTAATCTGTGCTAAATCATCATATAAAGTTTTATAAAACTAAAGTGAACTTAAACCACTTGAGATAAAACATAATTTTAGTCATTCAGATCTCATATAATAAAATATGATGTAATATCCATTTGCAAGCAGTGAGATATAATATAAAATCCGAAGCTAATTAGAAATGTAGTATTTTATCAACTACATCTTCTTTTATTTTCAGTTTCTTTTATATCAGAAATTCCTAAAATTATAGTTCCTTAAGTATTTTAGCTGAATGACCTATCCACCCGGTAAAATTAATGTAAAAATAAAAATGATTTGTAAAGGGAAAGGTTTGAAGAGTTTAATAACCTGTATTTAAAATGTAGCAAGACTTTAGTACTTTCATCAATTTGGTTATTACTGTCTTCCCAGCCATTTCTCAGAGTATGATAATGTGTCCTTAAAAACTGACTTTCAACCTTTAAAATGTTTATGATCTTTGTATGAGAACAGGTATGTATTTATTGGCTCTGGTTATCATTGAAACACAGGGAGAATTTTGTACCACTATGCAAAAAATGTGATTTACTTTGTAAGTTGATTAGATGTTACAGTACTGAAGACATAGGTTATATTTAGAAATTCATAAAGTTTGGATTATCAATATCCAGTTGGAGATCTGATAAAACTGTTTCTTAGAATATAGTTACCTTGGGCGAATGTAAAAGACTATTTTTACAATTACATATTTAATTAATATGATGTAAACATTTTATAATGTCTTATAATTTTTCTTCCATTCAATAAGAGTATCTTAGAAATAATATTTACAGTTGCTTGAATTATAAGTGGAAATTTATAAATGATTTCTTAAAATTATCCATCTGATGCAAGACTGGGAAATTGTACAGATGCATAATTGTAACGTGTAATATAATATTACTTTAGTATTTTTATCTAAAAGAATATCATGTATTTAGATCCAATCACAAATAAAAATTTACTGCAAAATACAAAATATTATTGATGATATAAAGTGAAAAGATATATAACTTGTTTTGAAATTCCTAACTGCTAGAAATTTAAAACAGTAATATGGGACAAATGTCTGCATTGACAAATCTCAGTTTTTCTGCACTAAGAATATAATCTCTGAATAATGATGTGTCAATAGAATGCTGAGGCGTTTGTGTTCCTGTTGTGGCATGTCTGGTCAAGGGGATAAGAGACAGTAGAACAGACACTGGATTTTAAGTGGTTGTCTAGAGAACTGAAAGAGAAGATAATGTGAAGGATTCTGTGCATAAAATTTGTACAGAATCTCCTTTTGTTTGAGCAAAATACTGAGATGAGGAGGTGGACAGGAAAAGGAGTGGAGGGTGGGAAGATATATCTATGTGTCTATACAGATGGCTGGGATAGGTACACTGCTGATTTTTGTTGGTCTATGGAAAGTAGCAATTAGTGCTTAACTTTTTTCTCTTAATTTCTAGCAACTTCTTTTCCAGTTTTGCATACATATATCTGGAAATATAAATAACTAATTTGAAAACACTACTATGCAATAGGGCAAATGCTATCAAAGACATATTATTTTGTATAATGAAGTTTTGTAGTGTTTCTGGTTTTTATTATTATTTTTGTTATCTTTAAAATAAATAAGTAAAAATTTGTATAGTTGTGTTCATAGATTTCAATTTTCCTTCCTAGACTTGAGTTTAGTTAGTGAAAATTCAGGCAGAACCAGGAGCAAACATTATATCCTTGGAGAGTGTAGACTGGAGCTACTGAGACAAAGTATATTTTCAATTAGATCAACTTGAGACTTGTCTAGGAAATTAATGAAGCGCACTTCCTGGTGCACCAGGATGGGCATAGTGTCGTGAGTTTGGGCACTGGGCCTTGCTCTGGCCTCTTCCATTTTTGTACATTTTCTGAGAGTATTATTATTCTTCAAGCATGTTTGCACACTTAGTTCTCTCAATCCCGATGTCAGTCTCATGAAACAGGTCCTTGCATCATTTGTATTCATATGATTAATCTTGCAGAAAAGATATTAGTATGCTCCAAATGTCATCAAATGCCATACAGCTGTGACAACTGCAAGGATTGCTTTTACTGGTGTTAGCCCAACATTTGCTGACAGAATGCATGCGTGTTGCAGAGCTGGAAATTAATACCAGGTGGTTGCAATCACAGTGTTTTTACTCAGTGCACCCATTGAGAAAGCCTGAAAGCTCTAACCTGTTTTTCACTTACTTATTGACCATATTTTTATGCTCAAAGATCCTATGGCAAGTTATTGCTGACATTCTGTGATCCAAATCTTTTTCTCCTTTTGGTCCCAGCTGCTACAATGTGATAATGAACTCCAGTGACACTTACATTATCTCACCTCATGTAAAGATATTTTTCTTCCTGGTAAAAATAAATCATGCCAATTTCTTAGAATCTGATACAAAAAGCTCCATATACGTATAAAAGAAGAAAAAAATGAGGCAAAAAGTCTGACTTATAGATCAACAACATTTGCTTTTGCTTTTCAGTGTTTCATATCACCAAATGAAAGCAAATAAAGTATCTGAGTATTTCAAAGACAATAATAAAATCTTCAAAATTCCAGTTTTAAGGCTGGGTGCACCCAGCAGGTTGAGGCAGGAGAATCATTGTGAGTTTGAGCCTGGGCTACAGAGTAGGCTGAAGGCCAGTCTGAGCTCCAGTGTGAGATCTATCTCAAAACACACACACACACACACACACACACACACACACACACACACACACACATTTCCAATTCCAAGCTCCCAGAGAAGTACAAGTATCATATACTTATGAAAGGACAATAGCTGAAAACGATGCCTGTGTTTTGCTCAAAATCAATATAGTTGGCGTATTAGTATAAATAATGAGGTCTCCACAATAAGCTTTTCCATTAGTCTTTTTTTTTTTCTTCTTGAAATACACTAATAGTTTGCCATCCGTCTGAGATAAGTTTTGGCATTTCTTCTACAAATATGATCCTTCACTGATAACAGATTTTTCATAGCAAAAATGTTAGCAGACATGGTAGAAGATAAGATTAAACTGAAATAAGCAATACAATACAGAATCTGGAACACTTCTTAGAGTAAAGTTTAGTATTTGAAAATTGATAAGATCCCTAGCAAATCTAACAAGGATAATGTTTAAAAGAACCAAGAAATAAGATTGCATAATGAGAAGTCACATGTAAAAGGTATACATGTGGAGGAAATAATATTGAACACAATCTTTTTTACTACTATAGGGTAGATTAACACTTTGCTTTTTCAATTTTTGCTATCTCTTATTTTTCAAATATGTATCAATAACAAGTAAGTGCTTCGTCAAAATGAGGAACTGACCTCTAAATTTAAGGAATTACTAGTTAAGCTGTAAAACTCTTTCAAAATATAATCACTCAAAAAAGATTAAGAGACATTTATTATCCTATCTGAATCTCTAGAACAGCCAGTTGTCCTTGACTCTTGAAGCAAAGAACTTGGAATTTATTTTTACTGTGGGAACTGCTTCTGAACAAATCCGTAGGGAAAAAAAATTATCATGTATTAAGAGTTCTACTACAGATAGTAAAATTAAAGTTTCAGTCAATTTTCTAAAGATTACCAACACATAAGTAGTCTAGCAAAATGCACTACAGTTCACTATTATCTATAAGGAATTTTTAGGAGAGGATTGATTTCTTTAGACAAATCTTTAATAAGAAAAACATATTGAATTCGGAAAATGATGTTTCAGCTAAACACATATCTTTAAAATTAATGCTTAATTTTACTTGCTACTTAGTTTAAGAATTACCTTTCAGTAATAAAATTCCCTTGAATTTAGTGATCTCTAATACAGAAAAAGTGAAACCGTTGCTCAACTCTTTGCTGTGTTGCATGTTCATCGTACGATTTCCAAATGCTTAAAGCCTTATCAATGAGTATTGCCCAAAACTACTGTTAATAAATGCGGATATGAATAAAACATGACAAATTTATGTCATTAAAACATAAGAATGAAGGGTTTGCTATTGTTTTACACTGAGACAGCTGTGTTCTTACGCTAAAGTACATTGCCAGGCAGCAAGCACAGACAGTTACGAGGTTCCTACTTGCCAGGATCTCAAGGCCAAGTGCATTTCTCACTTATCAAGGATAAGAGAGCTGACCTTAAAACTGATTTACAAGAAAGCCTTCATTTCTTTACAGGATTTTATGAGCACTTACATAGTCTTTATACCCTATGTGACAAGATGGCAATGGCAGAATTGCATATATATATATATGCTTTTACTGCTTTCAAAGTAAAATGCTTTGGGCACACACACAAAGTTTAAGAGGAAGAAAATAACCAAGACACAATAGTGTGAAATGATTGGACTCTATGTGTTAAAATATGTATGGTGGGGCAGATTAAAATAAATGTATAGTTGCTGAGTATTTCATATGGTTTGTATTTAGAAATCTCATAATATTCTGAATATAAGAGATCAATGTGGAGAAAAGATTACATTTTTAAATAATACATCATCCTAGTTTTCTTGAGCACTACCTTATGCAGGACAGTTTATACTCTTTGTTTCCAAAAAACAAACCCTAAGCCTATATTTCTTACTTTTCTAAAAGTTCAAAGACAGAGATCAGGTGTTGCACATTCCTCTTCCGGTGCTGCCACATTGGGCTCACTGTATCTTTCTTACAGTGTCTTCACTAGGTAGATGAAGTAAGTCATGTTTCTGGAATTCCTTTTGTAAGGACAAACGCCTTGCGTGATGGCTTCATCTTTGTGACTAAATCACCTAAACAAATCTCTGTCCGCTTGCAAAAACACCGTGAGGCCGAGATTATGATGTAGAGTTCTGGTGAGGGCACAGACTGTCAATCCATGGCATATATATTATAAACAAAAGCAAGAAGCAGAGAAGGTATCTGTTTTCAGAAGAAAGGAATACACTTATTAAAGATTTACACATTAGTTTAAAAAATATCTCTTCACAAGTCAACTGTGTTGTATGAACAGCTGTTATTTTATTTGATTTTATTTATTTGTTTGTTTTGTTTTGTTTTGCAGAACCAGAGATTGAGCTCTGGCCCTTTCACTTGCCAGGCAAGCGTTTATTCTACTGAGCTAACTCCCCAGCCGATGAACAGCTTTTAAATAGCACATAATTTTAATAGTAGCTCTGCAAAAATTCATTGTTTACATATGATGCACTATTGATACAATATAAAGATTAATTTATTGGCATATAATATATTTACAATATATATACTTGTGCAATTGCAATTTGCATATAAGAAAATAAGGAAATATACTATATGTTAATATTAATATGTACAGCAAAATTGTGATATGTTTAACAAGGTATACACTACGAAATGTTTGATTTAATAAAATATTTTTTAAAATGATGCTACCAAGAAATTATCTAGTAAATTTTAACATATAAATGCATAATGAATTAGTGGTGTGATGGCTTATTTGGACTGTATATTTCACTGGATTTCTAGAAGCCAAGCAGGTTATATTTATTTATTTATTTACATTTTTGTGGAACTGAGGATGGAACTCAGGCCCTTAAGCTTGCGAGGCAAGCAGTTGTTCTACTGAGCTATCACCCCAGCCCTGCCACACAGTTTATAAAACACACTTCTGCCTCTGTCTCTGAGAGCATTTCTAGAGATGGCTGGTATTTTAGGGACAGAGCACAATGGCTCTGATTCTGAGTGACAATGCCCAGTAAGACTTAAGTGCTGATGGAAAGTAAAGGAGAAGGAAGAATTTAAATGGCCAGTTCAGTTCTGCTCTAATGTGTGTAAAATGCGGTGGTATCATCTGTGAAATTCAGCTTCTATTTTCTTTAGTGTTTATAATGTGGATTGATTGATTGATTGATTGATTGATTGATTGATTTATATTTATCTTATGGCCAGCTCAGCCTGCCCTGGGGTTAGGGCTGGTGCAGCATATGGTGCCAGAATGAACCGTGGTCCCTGCAACAGGTTTTAGACTGCTGAACTATCTCATCGACCCTATAACACAGATTTAAATGAGGTGAATGCTCAGGAGCTCCAGGCTGTCCATTTCAGACTGGCATTGTATTTTGGTTCCCTCTTGTTCTCTGGTTTGAGACTTAGTAAAAACAATCCAACAAATAAACACCCTCCAGTTTTCTTTTTTTTTTTTTAACGAAAAGCAAACACTTTCAAGAAACTCAGATGTGTGATGCTGTTTGCAAGCTATGCAATTTGTTTTTCTTTTTCTAAAGGAGAGAAGATCAAATAAAAAGTGAGGACGGAATAAGGGAGATCTGAGTACACAGAAATATTGGTAATGAATGACAGGGAGATAGTCTGAAAGAGATCTTATCTGGTGCTACAGTGGGTTAACTATTTCTTCATGTAAGGTTTGGAAATTTTGGGGCTGGGGAGATAGCTTAGTAGAATAAATGCTTGCCTGGCAAGTGCAAGAGCCTGAGTTCAATCCCTTATTCTAAAAAAAAAAAAAAAAGAAAAAAAAAGATTAAAAATTCTAAGCAACAATTTAAATTCAGTTTTTATTTCTATCATTATTTTAGACATAAATTTCTGAAACAAAATATTCATTTTCCTTATTTTAAATTTAAAATTCATACTAATATTTAAAAAGCAGGCATTTAAACATTCCAAAATCATCAATAATTTTAAAGCATTAGGTGCTCAAGGGAAATTATCTTCATGAATAAATTTTATCAATCAATAAACGTAAAAGGAGACAAAGAAATGTAAGAGACCTGCTATTATTAACTACCTTACATTTGTCTAATGTGTCCTTTATTAAACTCTTTCTTCATTATGATTTTATTAGTAAGGGCTTTATGAATTTTCTCCAGTATGTCAGAAACTCATGATTTTTTTTTTCGGAACTGGGAATCGAACTCAGGACCTTGCACTTGCCAGGCAGGCACTTGTACCCCTGAGCTATCTCCCCAGCCCCAGTACCTTATGATTTTTAAGGCCAGCATCCTATTATCATAGTGAAATTTTACTGTGTTCTTCAAAGGCTTATTTTGTGTTGGTAGCATATGGTTGTGATACATAACAGTTACATTCATTATGGAATAGATGAATTCATTTTGAGAACTGATTATTTCTTCTCTTCCTTCCTCATCTGTTAACACTTTTCCCCTTTCCTCATTTCCCTTGTCGTCTCCACAAAAGATATCTATTTCCTATTTCCTTTCATTTTATTCTTTGAATGCTTTATGTTTTGGTTTTACCATATGATAACATTCATGTAATTTTTATTAAAGAGAATACAAGTTAGAAATAAAACAGAAAATCATTCAAATAATACAGAATTTCACTCGATGCAATAATATGCAGTTTTCACTCTTTGTTGTAATACATAGTATTATCTTCCAACCAGCTATTCATACTATTATAAATATGAATTTAAAACTGGAAGAAGAAAGAAAAATGTATAAGAAATTAAAAACAGAAAAAAGTACAAACAACTGAAAAAAGCAAATGAAACAAATTAAATATTAACTGCTCCCAGATTCCCAGACATCAACAGAAATGCACAGCAGAATTATCCAGACCACCCTGCTAATGTATGTAGATAAATCTCTTTTCCCCATTCCCTCTCCTGTTCTTCTCCTCAACTCAGTAACTCTTGGCTTTTGAAAAAAGTTCATTCCCTTTTCCCAGTATCTCTTGTACCCTTCAGATTCCATTTTTCTCTTTAAGGGTCTCAAACTAAGGAGAAAACACAGTTTGCACATGTGGTTCTGATTATTTCATTTAAGAATATGTTCTCTCTCCATCCATTTACCAACAAAAAAACCTCAAATTTATCATGTTTTATAGCTGAATAATATTCCATTGTATAAAAATACCACATCCTCTTTATTAATTCTTCACTTGATGGCCATTTGGGTTTTTTCCAGATTTAGCTATGACAAATTGTGCTGCCATAAACATGGGTGCACGGGTATCGCTGTGGTATATTGTTTTTAGTTCTTTTGGAAAAATACTTAGGAAGAATAGCTGACTAAATGGGATCACCAATCCCAGCCTTTGAAGGAATCTGCAAACCGACTACCATAGTCCTTATACTAGTCTGTATTCCCAGCATCAGTGAAAAGGGTCCATTTTTCTGGACAGCCTCTCTAGCATTTATTATTGGCTGATCTCTTGATGTTAGCCATTCTTTCTGGGATGAGATGAAATCTCATGGATGTTTTAATTTGCATTTCTTAAATGACCAATTCTCTAGAATACATTTTTATATATTTACTTGAAATCTGTATTTCTTCCTCTGTGAAGTAGGTATTCATCTTAGATGCCCATTTTAAATCGACTCTTTTAATGTGGGTGTCTGATTTTAAAAATTATTTCTATCAGCGGTTCTCAACCTGTGGGGTCGCGACCCCAGCAGGGCTGGCCTGAAGCCATCGGAAAACATTGTTTATTACATTCTGAATCATAAATGTAGCAAAATTACAGTTTTGAGGTAGTTATCAAAATTATTTTTTTTTGGTTTGGGGTCACCGCAACATGAGGAACTGTATTGTGGGGTCACGGCATTCGAATGGTTGAGACCCACTATCTAGAATCTAGATAGAAAGCCGTTATTGAGGGGACAGTCAGTTAAAACCTTTTCTCAGTTTGTGGGTTTTCTTTTTAATGTTGGAAACTTGCTTTGAAGTGTGGAAACTTTTCAAAAATGAGATCCAAGTTGTTGATTCTTTTAAATATTTCCTATGCAGTTTGGTTTTTGTTCATAAATTCTCTACCTACCCCTATTTCTTTTAGATTTCTATCTATATTTTCCTTCAGAAAATTTAGTGTTTCTGTTTTAATATTTAAATCTTTGATCAATGTTGACTGTAGCTTTGTGCATAGGGGTTGGTCTAGATTTAGTCTTTTGCATGTTGAAAGCTAGTTTTCCCAGAGGCTATGTTTCTTCCAGTGAGCCAGTTTGGTCCCTTCTTCGAAGACAAGGTCACTGAGTGTATTTACAGTTTTGTGCCCTTCCTCTAATCTCTTTCACTGATCCTCAGATCTGTCTCTGCCATTACCATGGTGATCACAGTAGCTATTTTCACAGTAGCTTTGTAGTATCATTTTAGGTCTGGGATTCTGAAACCTCCCATTTTCCTTTGCTTCCCAGGGTTGACTAGTATGTACTCATTTCAATTGTCATTGTTTGATGATATCTTTAACAATAAGATTTTAATTATTTGTTATCAGTCATTTATATATTTTAGATATTAGTACTCTAAGGAGTTGCTGGCATGTTTTACCATTCTCGCAATTGCCTGCTTGTATTACTGATTGTTACATTTGATGTGAAGAACCATTTATAATTGTTATAATCCAATTTGTTTCCTTTTTGGTATAATTTCTTGTGTAACCGCGATTCTGCTGAGGAAATCTTTGCCAATGACTATTTAAAAGTTTTACTAATTTTATCTTCCAGCAGATTGTTTCTTACTCTTTTTATATCTAAGTCTTCGATCAATTTTAATATTATTTGAGTACAGGATGAGAGGTATTGTGGATTCATTTTTCTCAATGTAGAGAATCCATATTCCCAGCACCACCTGTCAAAGAGGCAATTTTTTTTCAGGGTATGCGTTCAATCCATTTGTCAAAAGTTAGACATTTGTAGTGATTCCTACAACACCAGTAATGTTCTTGATCAAAGCTCTGTTCCAGGAGCATCTCTGTTGGTTTGTGGTATAAATTAAATTGAATGTTATTAATGCTTTTGTGTTTCTCCTTGTGCTTATGATTGTTTCTTGTTCCTGTGATCTGTTTTGATTCAATATGAACTTCAGAATTTTTTTTCTGGTAAAATTCCATGGTTAATCCAACAGTTCCTACACAAGTAAAAGAACTTGGTAATATTTTTATTAGTGTTTCATTTTCATGTTTTCTATTTGTCAATTCAAGTATTTTATATATTGTTTGGCCAATTCTATTAATTTCTATTTGTCTGAATTGTGCATCACTTCTAGATAGTTTGGTTACTGGTGTATAAGTTTTCAAAATAGTTTGTCCTAATTCTCTATATTTTGTAGATACCAATTTTTATTTCAGCTTTTATTTCTACTAGCATGATGTCTTTTATTTGCCTCTTCTGCTAAGTTTGCTAAATCACCTAAATAGTTTTATAAATAAATAATTTAAAAACTTTAAAATTTATAAAATAAAATGAACATGACAATAAACATATCATTTATGAATAATGCTATTTCTTTATTTTGGGTACAATGTCTCTCTATGTAGTTTAAGGTGGGTTTGGACTCAGTATATTACCCAAAATGTCCTTCATCTTGTGGTGATCCTCTTGCTTCAGCCTCCCAAGTGCTGCGATTAGAGATGTGCATCATCAAGCTGAATTCAAATATGGTTTATTTTTTTAGAGTACTCTCTCCTTGATTCATTCATCTTTTGTATCATTTTTATCTCAATTCTATTAATTATATATTGATCTTTATGATTTTCTTTTTATAATTATTTGATTTGGGATGCTACATTTTTCACACCTTGGGGTATATGTTTAGCTTAATTATTTGAGATGACAGCATTCTTTATTTTACACACTTATAACTGTAAATTTCCTTCAAAAATCTTATTTTATGTGACTTTTTTTTTTTTCTTTGAACTCTGATTTCACTGTATGGTGATCTGAAAAAGTTAAAGAAACTATTTTTTATCAGAAAAGAAAAATGCATTAAAGTGCTAGAATGGGAGTAAAGTTGTTCTATAAGTGTTCCTCAATTTCAAGAAACATTTGTATCTTTTTTTTTTTCTTTTATGGCCAGCTCAGCCCATCTGGGGTGCAGAGCTGATGCACAATGTAGTGTTCGGGATCAATGTGGGTCCTTCTCCTTGCCTAAACTTGCCTAGGCAGGGACTTTAGTCCACTGACCTAACTTGACAGCCCATAATAAATTTTAATTTGACAGACAAGTGACATCTTGCATTATGAGTAGAATGTGAAGCCAGGCACTTGATTGTAACTGAGCTGAGTTCATTTTTCCCAACTTCTTATCTCTCTGTGGTGTGATTGTGGGTGATTGCCACCAAACAGCAAGATGGTCTCCTTCTCTTCTCCAGAGAAGAAGAAACATGATGAATCTCATGTCAAATAAGTTCAGGAAGCTGTTTAAAATATGGGAAGCATTACAAAATTTTATTGTGTGGTTCATGTCTAGTTTCCCCCCAAAGCCTCATGCAATCACGGGCAGGGACTTCTAGAGTTTGAGACTTGACTCATGAGTCACTGGAATTATGTGTTTTAGTACTGATGAGATTATTGGTCTGAGTACTACTGGGAATTGTAGGTGTGGCCTGAGGCAGATAGGTTAAAGCAGAGAGCTTGATGTAATTTAAAGAGAGACAGAGAGACAGACTAGAGCTGTTGCTCTTTGCTCCCCTGGTTGGTGGGTTGCCTCTGTCGTGATTATTGCTGTTCCACCGCCATGAACTAGCTGCTGTCTGCCTTGTTCCACTCAGCCTTGGGCCAGCCGAATATGGACTGAAACCTCCAGTAACTGTGAACTAATAAACCTTTCCTTTCTTCCTTTTGAGTGTTGGGTATTTGTCCCAGCAATGAGTAAAAAGTGCCTAAGACATTTATAGAAAAAATACTACTCAAATAAACCTGTAGCAGAACTAATGATTACTATACTTAAGAATAAGGCAATATCACATTTCTGTGAAATGTTCAAAAGGAGGCAAAAGCCAGGGTCATTGGGTAGGACCTTGCTAAAGTTGCTCAAAAATATGAAAATTCTATTGAGCTGGTAGCAGCAATTGCATTAACAATACTGAAAACTGTTCTGCTCCGTGATTCTTTGGAATTCTGGCTCCCTCAGACCAGCCATTTTTTCAGTACAAGTTAATTAGTTTACTTTATTTTTTCTTTTCTTTATTATGTTGTATTATATTAAGTTATTATAATTATTTTTATGCATATGTTTGCACTTTCAAATATATCATCTGAATTTTGATTAGTTCCTATATGGAAATTAGCTCTGTCAGATATTCCTTAGTTGATAGCATGGAATAAGAAGGATGTGAGCAGATTGATAATGCCCAATTATAGTCTCATACTTTCCAATCCAGTTTTTGCGGACATCAGTCTATTTGGAACTCTTAATAAAAAATTTAATATCATAGCTAGTTGATATGCTATCATATTCTTCTGGAATCACTACGTTAAAGCCTTATCAGTCCCAAAATCATTATTGTCAAGGTGTCATAATAAACTAAGATATTGCCTTATAAACTCTTTAAATATTAGATATGAGAATATTCTAATTCATTGGTGGAAACCTTGATCATCTCAGGGATAGTTTTACACGCTATTTGTTGAAGTAAAGGTGTCCTTTCATAATCAGAATAAAATAATTCTACCATGAATAGTTCTCATATCTACTATATTTTATTGTATTTTTTTTTTTTTGTCTTTTTGAGACAGGGTCTTGCCATGCAGTTGAGGCTGGCCTTGAGCTCACTTTTGTGAGCCCGGGCTGGTCTCGAACTCGCACTGATCCTCCTGCCTCAGCCTCCCAAGTGCTGGGATTACAGGCGTGCACCACCACGCCTGGCTTAAGGTATCTATATTTTAGATTAGATTTATAATGTCTTTCACTATTTTTCATGCTGATTGCATTACATATGTTGCTAACATACATTTTTGAAGCAATTTTCTTTAATTTTATAACACCACTTAATTAGCTTAGCTATAATGAGAAAAACAGTAATGGCATCTTTTTGTTTTAAATTGAAAGTTTTTACATGAAAATAAGTATTAACATGAAAATAAGTAATGTTTTTGAAGAAGCTGTGTAAGTATTTGAATATTCATAGGTGGAAAAATAGAGCGTTTTCAAGAGTTAGTTTCAGAAAGGCAAAAGAAACTATTTCTCTATAGCATATAATACATACAATTTTAATAAGTAATATTTTAGGAAAAAAAATTATATAAAGTAAAAATTTAGATTAGGAGCAAGAACAATTCCACTGAGAATGCTTAAACTAAATATAACATTGCACACTACTATTAACCAGTTCTAGTGTTCACTAAGTAATAATCTAAAATGAAATGCATCATTTAGAAAAATATAAGTAAATCCACTTAAATATATCATTTAGTCAGAAAAAATATTTGCCACTTTCTTGAACTAAAAATACATAATTTTATATAAGAAGTAACAGTGCCCTGAGCTCCAGCAGATAAAGAAATTTATTAGTACTTCTGAGTCTCTTTACTCAAAATTGCGTTTGTTGATCTATAAGGGAGATTTTTCACATTAATTTTAGATACTTTGGGTAAAAATTATTACTTACTCCTGGACAATTATGATAATCATGGTTTAAATTTAAACAGATAAGTAGACCAGACCACTTACTTCCTTTTTAACAATGTTTTGTTTTGTGTTTTCTTTTTTGCAGTACTAAGGATTGAACTCAGGGTCTTGTGCATGCCAGGCAGGCACTTATTCTACTGAGCTATCTTTTTGGCCCTATATTATTAATTTTTAGAAAGAAAAATAGTCACAGATTAAATTCTGGTCACTTCCTTAAACATTTATCAGATTTTTTTTAATGTATAAATAATCTAGGTTGCCTCAAATAAGAATTCTCAAAAAATGTCCTCTAAAGACTACAGTTTCCACTCCTGCCTAGAACGACCTTAAAAGCTTCACTCCAGCCTTAAAACAAATAAAAATGACTCCAAAGTAGAAGTGAATAACTTTCTTTGGATTTATCTATTAGGAAATACTGTAGTGCCATCAGTTTGACTAAAAATGTGAAGGACAAAATAAATGCATTTTTAGTACACGCACCGAACAAATGCTACTGCGAACTGCTGACCATGGTTAACATCAATGACAATAACTTGTGCCCACAGTATGGACTATATTTTTCTTTATATAAACTCAAAATGTCAATAGCATTATGAGAAAACTTTCAGACAAACCCTAGTTGAGAAGCATTCAAGAATATATAAAAAACATACTCAGTTCTGTCAAAGTTGTCAAAGTCATGGAACAAAGAAAAATGCACTTGCTCTTCCTTTTCTAGGAGCTTCAGTGAATTTTATGTTTTTAACTCTAATTTGAATTCTCTTAAACAAATAATTGAAAAAAAAAGTTCATTTCCAAGAATTTCTTTAGCAAGCAGGACAATAAAGGTCAATGGAATCTTGAAGCAGAAAAAATCTGTTTTGGGTCCAAATACGCAAATCCAGATATCGCTTAAACTATTCAGTATATCAGTGCCAACTTACAAATTTTAACATGTCTATTACAATGAACGTAAGACAACAGTAATAGGAGTTAAGATAGGTCAGACTTTATCAGAAAGAAAGAATGAAGTAGCAAAATAATTAGTAGATGAACCAAAGATTTAAACAACACATATTTATCTCCTTACATATTTACAAAGTTGGTACTATAAGATCATAATTTAAAAGAATAAATAAGTAAATAAATAAAGTATTAGGTTTAAATTTTTTTTTCAAAAATCAATGACATTCAGTCTATATTCTCTGGTTAAATGTGAAACAGTGGACACTACTTTCAAATGAATATAAGCATGAGTGAAATATGAAATGTGTCAAATAACTTTTGAGCCCCAAATATATAACAATAAAGAATAAAAAGTTGCAAAGCAGAAAAGTAGTTCAAATCTATTAATAGTATAAAACAAACTATCCAAATGGAAAATATTTTCTATGCACAATTGTAAATATTATGTATCACAAACAAAACCTGAAAAAACAAGATACACATGTGAAAATGCATAATTTTATTCAGTCTTAAATAATAAAGTGTATTCTAAAGAGACCATAGGAAAGGGAAGAGTAAGTCACAGAAGTGTTTTAAGGAATAACCCTCATATCCTTCTACTAACAGTGTCCTTCCTATTATTAATCAGAGTATCTGATTTACATAAAATTTTAGCAGGTTTTTCCTCTGTTTTGAATCCTTATTTATTAAACATATTTGAATCAATTGCACAATATTTAAATATTGCAAAAAGTATAACTGGTAAAATATATTAATATATCCTATTTAAAGCTTTTGTCAGTTTTATTTTTTCATAATTCGATACACATTTCTTTTTCTTATATTTATAGTATAAGGTCTACAGAGTCTATAGGGTCTCACTATGTAGATTAGACTCGTGGTGATCTGCTTTTTTCAGCCTCCCAAAAGCTGGGATTGCAGAGAAGCAGCTACCATGCCCAGTCTCAATGGCAGTCTCCTTGCACGCTGAGGGCCAGACAGGCACAGCACTCTGGGGATTAAACCTGTGTCACAGTGTCTTCCTCAGGAGTCGCTTTAATCTGCTGAGCTTTTTGGCCTTCCCTATATGGCCTTCTAACCCTTATATGTTTATGTAACTAATATTTGGATATATATTTTTGCTTTTGCATTTTACGTTACAGTATTTTATTTTATTTGAATAGCACCAGGATTGAACCTAGGTCCTTCACTCTGAGCTTCATCTCCAGCCAGTATTAAATATTTCTTCTTACTTTATTTTGTGAAATAGTATAGCTAAGTCACTTAATTTTCCAGGCTGGGCTCAAACTTGAGATCTTCCTACCTAGGCCTTCTAGACTGCTGGGATGATAAATATGTGTGTAAATTCCTGGTTTTAATTTTGCTTTTATAATACAGTTTTTTCTTAAGATTGAATTGAATTATGTTCCTCCTTTTGTATTTATAGGCATTTGTGCAAACATACATGACATTTTTACATTTTACCAGACTGATTTCTATGAAGATAAGCTTTTCTTAATTGATGTTCTTTATTTTACTGGCAGTATATAGTCCAAAAACGATTGTTAAAGCATATGAGATTTTTCTATCATTTTTATGTTTCCTAAGAAAACAACTGTGTGCAAGAATCACTGACACAAATAAATATATTAAAATTCTTATTTTCCTATTATTTAGACATATGTCTATCATCAAGAAATATGTTTTAATGCATACGGTGTGATTTTTAAAAGCAGATATTACTATAAGTTGATTGATATAATGGTAAGGATAAGATTGGTTATGTTATGTTAATGCATAAAACTTATTAGACACTAAAACAATTCCTCAAAGAATGCAAAACGCTCTAGATAATCTGTTCTTTATGTAGTGGAACTGTCAATCTTATTTGATCTTGTGACAGTAATATCAACAGATGCTTCAAGAACCATATCACAAAAGTATGTTTTGCACTCTCAATTGATTTAATTTGAAAGTGGAAATTATATTTGTTTCTACTCTAAGTTTATTGCTCAAAATTACTTTTGTGAACAAACTTCACAAAAGGAGGGAGAGTGTGATTATCTCATAAAGAGAAGTCTTACACCTCCCTTGTACTAGATACACTGGCAAAGAAGGAACAATAATATACTGTGCAGATTTTACTTAAGTTAACAAGTACCCAAAGAATATTCTCATTATCTTTTCTTAGGAAATATAGACATATTTGAAATGTGATCCACAGTTTACATAGTGCTTTTACTGCGTGTTCAATTGGACATTTTCCTACGCATAAATTACTCTGTCCACTGATCTTCAAATATTTCTTTGGAAAAGCCACCAGATACCTCCAAGTTTCTGAAGGCATTGAATCTAGTAGAAATCTAATCACATAAGCAATCCTGAACCATAAAATCATAAAATCACCAGAAAGTTAGAAAGGTAAAGAATTCATTCCAGTACACTCAACTGAAAAGAAAATAGTATCTAAACCAAACATCCCAAATTAATCCCAGAATATTGCCTATCTGTAGATTTTATGTTATTTTCCATAAGCACCTTCAATAAACCATTTCAGCTTCGAGATTTATTATTGTACAGGTAAGACTATCTTTTTTTTTTTTTTTTTTTTTTGTCTTTTTGAGACAGGGTCTTGCTATGCAGTTGAGGCTGGCCTTGAGCTCACTTTTGTAGCCCAGGCTGGTCTTGAACTCGCACTGATCCTCCTGCCTCAGCCTCCCGAGTGCTGGGATTACAGGCATGCACCACCACGCCCGGCCAGGTAAGACTATCTTGAACAATAGTATAGTGAAGATTTTTCTAAGTCTCTTGTATTAGAGCAGAATAATTATTTTATACTCATTGTTACTTCCATTTCTCTCCTCCAAGTAATCTACAACTTACAAGAAACACAAAAATGTAAAAATACAATAAAATAAGTGAATGTCTAAAATCTACTCATCAGAGACATACATATATTAATAAATTTAAATGTATAATTACTTTACATATGAGGTAATACATAAATATACATGACTTCAGTGTGAATTTTCCGGCAGTTCCTCAACTAAATTCTTACTATTTTAAAAACATAAACATACACATAAACATTAAAATAACAAAGTTCGTGTTAGAGTACATGTACTGATTTATTTTCATATTTCCTACTCGTTATATGTGACTGTGTAGAAACAAATTACCCAGAAAAATTTGTCACCCTATTTTTTTCAATATTTTGTTTTTGTACTATGTAATTTTGCAATTTAATGTATACTGTAAGTACATCAATATATTTTTATTGTTTATAGTTATTTTTTGGAAACATTTAGGTTTAGATTACTCCAATTATTTAAGAACATAATCTTTAATGTTTCATTTTTTTCTCATTAAACTTTGTTTTAATGGGTCTCAAAATTCTGTGACAGATTTCCAGTCAAGTTGTCTCCATTAAAAATATTTATTTTAAAAAGTAATAATTTAGAGCTGGGTGTGGTGGCGCATGCCTGTAATCCCAGCACTAGGGAGGCTGAGGCAGGAGGATCAGTGCGAGTTCGAGACCAGCCTGGGCTCAAGGCCAGCATGAGCTACATAGCGAGACCCTGTCTCAAAAAAAGAAAAAAAGACAAGACAAAAACAAAAACAAACAAAAAACCCTAATAATTTAAAAATTGCTGCCGGGCATGGTGGCGCAGGCCTGTAATCCCAGCACTTGGGAGGCGGAGGCAGGAGGATCGGTGCGAGTTCGAGACCAGCCTGGGCTACAAAAGTGAGCTCAAGGCCAGCCTCAACTGCATAGTGAGACCTTGTCTCAAAAAGACAAAAAAAAAAAAAAAAAAACCTGCCACACACACACACACACACACACGCACACATGCACACACACCTAAATGATCAACAAAACAATTTCCTTTAATTTTGAAGTTTTAATCTCCAAAAAATTCACTTCTTCGTGAAATTGTTAATTGCTTATTTTAACATACATAAAATGTTAAATATTAACATGTTAAAGAACAAAAGGTCATGCATCAAATATAGAGAGATTTTGCATTATAGTGCGTTATATAGACCTATTATAGTGCATTACATATACCCATTACTTTAATTTGGATGTAGTGTTTGCATTGCCTTTTTATCTCTATAGTTTTACCTTGGCTGCTAGATTATCTTTATTTATTTGTAATAAACAAAATGTTATCTTAATATATGTAAATTATTTATAGTATCTATAATATTGCAATAAAAGTTTTTCACTAATATTGTCAATGATGAAAAATGATTATTTTACTGTGCAAATGTTACTTTTCAGTGAAGGCTTATTGAAAGGGTAGTGAACTGAGGAGTAACTTAAATAATTCACTGTCAGCCAACAGATGTTAAAACAGATTAGGCGCAGTAGTTGGATGTACATGTAGCAAACATGCACATAAAACCCTGAATGATTGAGTGTGTGTGCTCTTTTTAAGATTCACATTCTTCAAGTATACCTGACATTAAAAAAAGGCCTAAAATTAATCACCTAAAAAGAAAGAAATACTTTCAATACACAAAGAAAGTTTCCTTTGCATATTCTTTTCTAGAGCAGGATAAACATTTATGCTATGATATCATTGCATGTGATATGCTACAAAGCAGTTTTCTAAAACTAAGTCTATCATTAATATCATTAAATCTCAACTTTAAATTTCTGATTCTTTTGTTCTTTTATTCGTATACATTTCTTATGGTATCAAAAACTTAACATTCATGCAGTCAATTAGTACTAATTAAATTTTATAACAAAAATACATTTAATATTTCTCAATGAACTAAGACTGACAAAATAGATTCAAAATACATAAATATAGATATTATTCATATATTAATGTATAGTCATATGTATCCATTCACTGTTATCTAGTGATTACACACTGAGATGTTTTTCCAGATTACTTATTTTTCTGTATTTATTGACATATCCATGACTATGCTTTCTAATAAAAAACGGACAGTGGAACAGCAAGCTACACTTTTCTCTATTTCTATGTTACAAATCTTTTCAATTTTACAGTGGACCCATGAACTTAACAGGGATTCCATTTGTAGAGCACCTGCCAAATATGAATAACCATGAATTTCAGATATGGTCAGAAAAAATGCCTGTAAATGGTTATTTTTCATAATTTTGCCCTTCAATATGACATGCAATTTAATAACATGCTGGCTTAATAAAGCCTTAAAGGGTTCAGGGCATTTAGAAGACATCTGAGGGATCTTAGAGAACCCTCCACATAACTACCTGGGGTACAGCAACTTTCTGTGACATTGCAATGCTTGTGGCACCTGATGGACATGGGTTCTGAGACAGCAGCTCATTTACAGCAAGGAGAACTGAATAGTGCTCTGGGACTGACCCAGTGCAAACTTCTCACTGAAAAACAGACAAAAAAATAGCAATACAAAAACTTCAGGTGATATTTGATGTTTCTGTAATACTGTGGGGGTTATGAAAAATTATTAACTAGAGTCTGAAGAAAAATGAAATCCATGAATATCTGAGACCATGACCTCTGTACAGTGACTTTGTATATTATTGACTGCATAATTGATTATCTATATCCTGGCCACTAATGGATTTAACCCATAGTTATGTAAATATATGAAACTATAACATGTATTATAGGTCAGAAAATCAATGAACTGTCATCTATAGATATTCACCCAATTCATAAATAATATCCAATCTGTATTGCCACTTGGCTACTTGACTCAGGGTCAGATTGGATGTCTATATGCTGACATTTTCTACACAGAATTGCAAAAATGCACACATTGATGTTAGACTCTTGTAGTATCATGGTTTAGGTTGGGGTATTATCCCAAATAGAACCTTTCCTCAGTAACAGATAAAAGCTGATGTTTCTTTAGGAGGTATTTATTATACAGTTTAAAAGACTTTCAAAAGACAATTAAACCAAGAAACTTGTGGCTTACTAGTATACATGTTAATCTGTATTAGTAATTATATAATTAATTTTATTTCCTAGTACCTAAATTGCACATAATCTTCCAATTTGTGCAAATAAAATAGAACTCTAGTGAGCTTCTCAATCTTGTTTCACTGTATATTCTTTTTTCAGGAAAAATTTTCTCAAGAAGAAAATCTTACATACATTTTGGAAACACCACAGTACAGAATGTTATAACTTTTATGAATAGGGATTATAATTTGTATGTACTAATTTGAGTCACCTACTGAGGCACTAAAATCTTTAATAGAACTTGCTCTGCCATTATTATTCATTATTCATCAAATCATGTATATGGAATTGTGCCTCATAAAGGTTAGCAGATAGATAAATCCATGCTTTAAGGAGTTCACAATTCTGAAGTCCTTTCAACATGCTCCCAACCACCCATCCCTGGGCACTCATTAAAAAAGGCAGGTTGTGATCAGCATTAAGTTTGGCCTTAAAGATATAAAGAATCCCAACTGAATAAAATTTATAATTCAGAAAAGTATTTAAAATTTAAAAACAAACTTATAGTCTCAAAGAGATCTACTTTATCCTTTTAGGTTAAACATGTGACATAAATATTAACTGAACTGTTTACATACAGCAAACTCTGAGATCACATTATGCTCATTTTTAAAATATTGAAACTGCAGCGAGGAGTACAAACACAGCAGATACCTCTGTTACTTTGCATTTCACATAGTGAATGAATGTAATTTTTCATGCGTTTTATGGCTGAACAAGGATCCTTTTCTCCAAGTGTGGTCACTGAGCGTATGCATACACAGTCTTGTGCTGCTTTCACATTCTAATTTGTTTGCTTAATATTTACTTCATCAGAAGTGGATGTGATTAATCAGTTCAAATTTTTGAAATTAAAATGGCTTAATGGACTTTGCAATAATTAGAGGAAGTTAATTTATAAAGCACTCTTCACAGCTGGGTGGAATGCATACACGTCTTATATTAAAGTTTTAAAGGGGAAATCCTTTCTACCACTTTATTCAATTTACAATCTCAGAAATTATATGTAATACTACATCATTTCTGAAAAATAGTTTCTCCTTAAAATATGTAGGTGGAAAGCCAAACATTTCCTCTAATTTCATGAAAGAAAGATTTATTTAGGTAAACTTCTAACCATGTTTAGGTTAAAGAAATCAAACATGGTTATGTCACTTTGCAGGATTGATAAGTCTCTTGGCATAGTGCTATTTGTACTGTCAGAAATATATTTAATGACAGCATTTCACTACTTAATACTGAAGTCTTTTTTTCTTAACTCAATGGTACAGTGTTTGTCACCGCCTTCCTTACTGTATTAAAATCTTATCATCAACCAGAATTATTCATATGTCACTTGTAGCAAAGCAAAATTTTGTCATTTTGTTCTCACTCCACTAAGATAGAATATTTGCCAGGGCCCAGCAGGATGGCTCAGTGGTCTAAAGCACCTGCTTAGGAAAGCTTAGGCGGCTTCTGGGACCACGGTTCAATTCTGGGCACCACATGCTGTGCCAGCCCTGCCCTCAGGCAGGCTGAGCCAGCTATAAAAATAAAATAAACAAACAAACAAAAGTTGTGAAACAAGAAAAAAAAATAAAATTCTAAAAAAAAAAAAAGAATATTTGCCAGTATTTTTTTTTTCTTGTTGCATGGGGCAGGAATTTTCTTCTATAGATACATATCAGTAATTTTCATTGTAAAGGTACTTTTTCCTCATAGGGAACATTTGTTAATGACTGAAGATATTTATTTGTCTCTGTCACAGTGGAGTCCACAATTATCAAATTTAAACTGTCAGTTGAAACAAAAATGGGAAAATATAGCAGAAAAATTCTTCGTTGGAGGGGCAAAACTGTTTTCACAGACTTATTGTAGGGAGATAATAGTTTTATTTGGCAATGTAATATATCCAGATTCAATATATTTAGGCAGTTACTTATAGATATCATATGTTCAGCTTAGCATGATAGCTCAGCAGACTAAGCTCCTGTTTACAGAAGCACAGGAACTAGGGTTCAATCTCAGGCAACACAGGCCGTGTAGGCCCCAGGCCTGAGGGTACCGAGCCAGCCACAGAAACTGGGCATGTTGGTACATACCTGTAATCCCAGTTCTTAGAGGATGAAAAAGGAGGCTCTCTATGAGTCTGAGCTGCATAGTGAGATCCTGTACCAAGTACATTAAAAAAAGATATCATATGTTCAAACTATTAATGCAAATTTAGCAGCCTTACTTAGTCAGATCATATGTTCAGGTTAGCATAATAGCTCAGCAGACTAAGCTCCTGTTTACACAATCTCAGGGTCCAGGGTTTAATCCCAAGCAAAATACCTGAAATAGCTGAAATGATAGCAATGAAAGTATAGAAACCACTTCAGCTAGATATAGAGTAAATGAGTTCAGAAATATTCTCAGGTAATAAAAAGAGAAATGACAACCATAATGAAAGATATGCTATCCAAGAAATGAAAATTACATGAAAAGCTGGCAAAACCATTTGAATCAAAATGAAGATACTGGAGTAAAGTACATCCTGTCCTAAAAGAAAAAAAGCAACTTCCAACCCAGATTGATGTACTGTGCAAAATTATCTTTCAAAATT
>PVJA010000198.1:84969-101252 GCA_004027025.1 Myocastor coypus
AAAGAAAGAAAGAAAGAAAGAAGTTACTAAGCAGAGCAAGCAATTAATCACAGAAAATAAAACAAGACCTCATAGGAGGCAAATAATATATAACAAAACTAAGCCAAAATGGACTAGGGAGAGAGTTCCTTGGTCCAAGTACTGGCTTGGTAAGCTCAAGTACGATATCCAGTACTACATAATGAGCGACCCCAGGAACCCCGGCAGTGCACACCTGTAATCTCAGCACTGGGATGGCTGAGACAGCAGAATCAATATTATCATCCTTTTAATTTATTTTGAAGAGCAAACATAAAAACAAGGACAAATACCAGAAACAAAGACAGAAATGACAACATATCACAACATATGTTACAGATTTTCAAAACGAATGTAGCTGATTAACAGTAGTTGATATATTACCTATTTTTATTGTCAAATCTCTTGCTCAAATTAAAGGATATGAATGGACATATGATTGAATGTTACCATTTGTTTTCAGGAAATCTTAAATTTTTGTTTTTGTCTCTCTTTTTTACTGTCTTATTTTTTAAAAAAATATTTCAAAATATTTGATGTGCTGAGTAGGACAAAATGACAAGTATTCAAGCATGATTTTTGTATTACACATTTCTGTGCTCTATACAGTTGCTGAGTTCACAAATATCAGCATACAGTTAGTCAAGGTGAAATTTCTACATATTAACTATTAAAAAAAACTCATGGAATTTGTAGGTACATTCGCCTCAGTCATCTTGTATATATACTTGTATGTTTGCTCCCCTACCTTATTTCCTATCTTTTCTCCTTTCTCTCCTCTTCATTATTTAATCTCTAAGTTCTGAATTTTTTCTGCTTTGTTATATCCATTATATTTTTCAGGTTTTATTTCCTCTTTGCAGTTCTTACACTAGGGAGACAATATGATATTTACACACATGAGTCTGGTTTATTTCACTTATGAGTGTAGCTGCTAGTTGCATCCACCTACGTAGGCTTAGAGGGTTTTTTTTTGTTGTTGTTGTTTTTTTCAGCTGAGCAATGCTCTGTTGTATACAAATACTACATCTTTTTCCTCCATTCCTCAAGTGATGGGTATTTTGGTTGTTTCCAAGATTTAACTACCATGAATTGTGCTACTATAAACATGGGTTTACAGATACCACTATGACACCATGTTTTCAGCTCTTAAGGGAAAATTCCCAGAAAGGGAATAGCTGGATTGAATGGTATTTACAGTCCTAGTTTTATGAGGAGTCTCCACATTGATTTTTATAGTGGTTGTACCAGTCTACATTCCCACCCGCACTGGAGAACTGTTCCTTTTTCCCCACACCCTCTCTAGCATTTGTTATTAGTTGATTTCTTTATGAGAGGCATTCTTTATGACAGGATTTGACGGGGCCCAATACTTTTACTGAAGGGACAGACTTTCACTACTAGTTCTGGGAAACCTGGTTTTTCATGAGATGAAAACTAAAATTAGATTCATATCGATTACCATGCTATCAACTAAAGTTAAAATGGATCAAAGATTTAAAACAAAAAGAGTAAATCTAATGATAAAGAAAATAGGCAGATTACTTGAAGATGTTATCAGTAGTCAGAGTTCCAGAGCAAAAATAAAACTGCATGGGAAATACTTCAAATAATCAACAACTGTGGTCAAATTCTATTGGAGTTTTGGCCATTGAAAGAAATCACAAGCAGTCTGAAGTTGAACTCACAAATTGGTAAAGAAATTCTTAGCCAACAGCCTCTGATGAAAGACTTCTTTCTCTTCTTCCTCTTGTTCTTTGGACTTCTATCTAGAGAATATCTTAAGCATTCCGACCCTGAAAATTTAAAGAATCAGTATAAAACTGTGCCTCTCAGTTCCCAGATAAATACAAATAACAAATAAATATATTAAAAATGTAAACACCACTATTCCTTCAAAAAAATGAAAATTGAAACAGCGCTGAAATTCCATCTCAGTCCACAACAAAGGACTATCAGGAAATGAACAGCTAATGAATGCTGGACAGGCTGTGGTGAAAAGTAAACCTCTCTCCTCTTTTTCAGGGTTTGTAGCCTCACACAACTACTTTGGAAATCAGTGTTGAGATTCCTCAAAAAACTAGGATTAAAACTCCCATTTGATACAGTTTCTCCTCTCCTGGGCGTTTTTCCAGAAGAACTGAAAACATCATACCACAGCAATAAATATTGGCCCATTTTTAGGTGCAGCCCAGTTTGCCATAGCACTATTTGCCATAGGTAAATCTTGGAAACAACTCAAGTACCCATAACTGGAGATTGATTAAAAAAAGATGTATTTTTATACAATAGAATGTTATTCAACTATTAAGAAAGAAAAACTCGAGGTATTTATCCTTATATGGATGCAACTTGAGGCTATATTCTTAAGTGAAATACATCAAGCCCACAAGTGAAACGCTCATACTGTCTCCATAGCATAAGAAACAGAAAGAGCACATAAAATCTAAAATGTACAATAGATATAGTTACAGGGAAAGAAATTATTTGAAAGGAAAATAAAACTGGAATTAGGGAAAGAACAAAGGAAGGAAATAAGGTAGAAGAAAAAAGTATGATAAATGCAACAGGTAGGATGAATGCACTACTGATGAATGCACTACTATTTTGTTTAGAAAGCATTTAATGCTTAAAATTTTATTTTGACCAAGTTTACATGCTTACGTTTGGTAATCTAAGCAATTACTTTAAAGACAACAATGTACAGCATAACAAACATTGTAAAATTTCTATGATCTTGGTTTTTAAAAACCCATATCATTTCTAATGTTTTATTTAATATTTTATTCTATTTAAAATACAAATCTACATAAAAATACAATTCAATATGTTATAATGAAGACAATATAATTTACTCAGTGAAAAAATTGACTGCCCTAGCCCCTCAAGTGGGGACTCAGGACATAAGAGAACTTGTACTGAAATATCCTTTAACTCAGTGGCGTCCCAAATTTTCTGTTCAAGGAGATCATGGGGCCACAAAGGAAAGGGATCCAGGATGTATAATGTACCTAAGAGGAGAAAACATTCTCTCAGGCTTGCACAGAGAGCAAATTGGTCAAGTAATGACCTTGACACCTCCAGATGGCTGACACTGATAACAGTTCTACAAAACGCTGTACATGGTTTCAAGATAAATCCTGATGGGATTTGACGGAACTTATCAGATACAAAAGTTACATTTTTTGTTATATAGGTCTTGCTTTAACTGGATCTTAGCCATCAGCAGAAAAGTCTAACCATGAGGTATAAAAAGGAAAGCCAGATTAATATGCAGAGCTATAAAAGTCTTAAGTCAATAGCTTCTGACATTTCCAGATCTGCTGATAACTCACTACTATTAGGGACTATTGGACTGTATATAAGATACTTTGTCTTGATTTAATGAGAACAGAGATTTGCACTAATTGTGTTTAGAAAAGATACCATGTCTGCATCTTGTACTGTGAACAACTACTATGAAGACAAAAATATGCAGTGTATTAATTATTGTAACTGTCCTACTAACCTGTTTTGAAACCATCACATTGCTATTTTTTTCTGATTAAAATTAATAAAATCTTAAAAATTAATGTAATATTTTAATGTAATTAGCTTCATCTTGTCATCTTTGAAATGTTCCCTACAATCTAAACAAAATGTGACTAATCAAGATATAATACCAAAGTCAGAATGAATTTTAAAAACAATTTTATTACTTAAGGTAAATTTTCTATTTTTAGTCAGTTATATGTCTGAGACATTGAACTTTTCTATCGGATTTCCAAAATGAAATAGAAAAAATAGTTTTTGAATCAAAAATATTTCAAATGCATTTTAAGTTTAAAACTTTTGTATCCACCTAATCTTACTTAAATATTCATTGGAAACTTCAGAGCTACTCTGAATCTCATTGAAGCCTTCTGCATTCAAATCTTGTTACTATTGCCATTTATTTCTGGGTATTTAAATTGAAAAACATTAAAAAAATCAAAATTTCTATTTTCAAGGCATCTTAAATTTACTATTGTCTACTTTGCACAACCTAGGAAGCAAAAGATGATTGTAAATGTAGTTTCTTTGATAGCAAGCAGTGGAAAAAAAAAAAAAAAAAAAAAAAAAAAAAAAAAAAAAAACAGTTCTAGCACATTTTCTGCTGTGTAAAGAAAACCTTTCTTCCATGCTTCCATGGCAGCAAGGCAGAAGGTTGCAGACATGCACAAAACATGGAAATTATACAGAAGAAGCTACAATAAACCTGGATAGAATTTATCATGGTAGTTCTCTTCGCATACCATTTCCTTACCATCTCAACTCACATTCTTCATACTCTGTGGCAAAATTTATCTCACAATCAAACTAAAACTAAATAAATACTTGTGTGTAAAAGTTTGAGCAAGTGTCTATAAGATCAAATAAATTAGAAAATGCAAATAGTGAATACTAGGGAAAATATTAAACAGTATAAATTATCAAATAGCAAGTTACATATTTCCTGAATCTTATATCTAGCTAATTTTTTACTCAGTTATGATTTTGGAAGCATCACAGTTTAATATTTTTTCAGGTATATATTTTGTTAATAAAAAGGAAAGTAGAAATTTAAAGAACTTTTTATAGGAAAAACAGTATATACACAAAGTAAAATAAACACTTCTTATTTAGTGTAGATATTGTCTACAAGAGAGACCAGTGAAACTGAGGAAGCTATGACATTGGAATGAACAGATTTTTAAAGCTGTCTACATTACTGGATGTAAACGCATGAAAATTAAAAGTCTCTTAGGACTTTCTTTCTTTAGATGTTTACATTTCCAAGTGCAAAAATCACAGTGAACAATAATAACATATACAACAATAAAAAGTATATTTTGTTGTAAAATGAAGATGGAACTTTGCAGAACAAATTTGGAGATATTTTAAGTAGTTGTTCAAAATTTTTTTCTTGATTTGCATTAGATATTAGTTTTTGAAATTCCCATAGAATTGAGTCGAGTTATCTAGTTAATAATTTAATCCCTGAACTCTGCCAACCCAGTTCTGTGTCTCTTCTAGTTTTAAGACTATCAGTAGAGAGAAGACAGTGTATTACTATCTAGGTTATAAAATCAAGTTATATTGGTAATTATATACTATAGATTTTATGTTATTCACTTGAGTAATTTACAAATAATGTGACAATTCCATGAAAAATGGTTAGACACCATCAGAGCGATATGTTTTCAGTTGTAGAAATTCAACTTCATCTAAATTAGACAGTTTTAACTACAAATAAAGTAAGTAATTGCATAGCTTTCAATTTTCAAGTGAATTGTTTATCTAGGCAAATAATCACTGGCAATCTAAAAGTAATTTTTTTTTTCAGAAATATATGGTTCATTAGTAGCAAATAATTGAGCCAGATAATGTTCAATATTCTGTTAGGTACTTCTCAACCTTATGATCTAGAATTTGTATTGTATTTTACTTCTTAGTTCCCTTTGTAACTACTGTAAATATATTATGTTTTGAATGTGCACAGTGAAAAAATGCCTTAAATCTTTTTAATGAGTTTGTGATTAATTCTCAATAATTTTCAATTTTCACTCTATTCTCAATCGAATAAATTGAATCTGAGTGTTAATGGACATGTGTGTGGTAGTGTGAGCCATAGGAGACAGACATTTTCTTTCATTAGGAAGAAAATCAGGAATAATCAAAATCCTGATTTACTTTTATAGTTAACTGTATACCTATTATAGATTTATTAGTCTATAATTAATTAGTTGTAGATTTATTCACCATTCTTGTCAGAGCTATAATCAATCACAAAATGATTATTATAAAATAATCATCTGCATTAATTATAATTCCGCATTATCTCTCACATGCAGTCAGCACTGATTTATTTCCTCAGATTATAACAAAAGATGACAAAGGAGATTATATATAATTTACTTTAGAAATGATTGACAAACTTTTGAAAAGAGTGCACACATCAATGTGCAGAATTGAAAATAGGATATTAGAGTCAGAATATGGTCAAGCGATGTTTACTGTAAATTAAATCTAAATTCTTTGCTTGGCAGGATGAATTCCTGAAGGTGACAGTGTCATGACTGCTCAGGAAATGCTGTCCAATTTGGATTCCTCAAACTGTTGTTTTAGAACTGGGCCAGATTATTCAACCATGAACCATCCATACTCTGCCGCTATTATTTATTTATTTATTTATTTATTTATTTATTTATTTATTTATATTTAAGCTGGCCTGCTTACTCAGGATTTTTGTTGCTCTTATGCCTAGTAGATGTCACTTAAATGCTGCTAAGTCAAACCAGATACAAATATGTTCACATCCAACTTCAGCTGAATCACATCACAACCTGGTGATCTTCCTTCCCCTTGGGTAAAATTCCATTTTGTTTCTCAATTTAATGCTCATTCAAATACTATTTATCATCATTTTACAAGATGTGTTTACCTCTTCATACATATCGTTATACTAATATAAGACTTATAAATTTTCCATGCTGCACTGAGAATAAAATAAAGTCACAAGAATAAAAAAGCTTCTGAACCCACATTTGCTAATAGTTAACATTGCAATCCACGGCAGAAATTAGCATTAAAGAATACATCACTTTTACTGTATTTTAATTGCTATAACTCACATACTGTAAAACTTATTCTTTTGTGGCTCAATATTTATGCAATTTAATGAACATGAATTAATGAATGACCACCATAATAAACCACAGTTTATGTCAATCAGGTAACATTCTCTTATAAAAACTAACCTGTTCTTTATAGTTACCAATCAATTCTTCAATCAAGTATAGTTTTGTATTCAGCCACAATAACTATTTCAAGTTTTATAAGGTCTTAAAACGGTAAATTATTGATTTTGTACACTTTTGAGCTCCCTTCTTTTACTTTAAGATACCTGTGATTGTTTTGGGGTATTAGCTAGATATGTAAATATTTCCTTCATTTTGTTGTTTGTTAGTGTGTGAATATAACTAAAACTTGTTAAATTATTAATCTGTGTCTTTGTCATTTTTAAATACATTTTTAATTCTACATTTTGGCAATAGAATTAAGTAATAAAGCAATTGTAAAACCTTACCTATAAGGAACAATTACATGTGCATCTGAGAATATATTTCATCTTTCATTAGAAAGTATACAGGAATGCAACTATAGGGATGTAGAGGAAAATATAACTCCCAACCTGTCGGGTGTCAAGTAATCCAAGTTCATGTATCCAAAGATAAAAGAATGAAATCCAAATGGCAAAGAATGTTAAGAATATGAAAGGTTTATTTCTATAGCTCTTCAGATATAGAAATGGTCCTGGAAGTGGGCTGTCATTGATGAGTTTTCTTTAATGTTTTACAGCACAAAAGCAAAAGGGGAGTACAAAACCACAAGTTGAGTACAAAGTGTGTCAAATTATAATGAATCAGTGAAATTACAACTGTAGCGCATTAAATATATTAGTTCAGGTGAGAAGCAGGCACCATTATGCAGCTACATGGATAGAACTAAAATATCTTTTAGAAGCGATGAATTCAGATGCTTTGTGACTGATGCCAGGACTTCAGTGGAACAAGTGACAGAAATTATAATTCATTTTTTAAATTATTTATTTATTTATTTATTTATTTATTTATTTATTATTTAGTTATTTCTTGTTTCAGAACTTTTGTTTGTTTATTCATTCATTTTTATGGCCGGCTCAGCCCGCCCTGAGGGCAGGGTTGGCGCAGCATGTGCTGCCGGGGATCGAACCGCGGTCACTGAAGCCGCCCAAGCTTTCCCAAGCAGGCGCTTTAGACCGTTGAACCATCCCGCTGGGCCCCAGAAATTATAATTCAGAATCACTGCTTATCCTTTAGTGGAGGAATGGTCACTGCTTTTAAATTTTTTTTTTCCCCCCTTTTGTAGTACCAGGGATTGAACTCAGAATCTTGTGCTTGCCAGACTGATTTTAAATCTTGAGAACATTTTCCTAGATGTGTATCCTATGACAATCCGGTGCCTTTATTTTTATGTGCTGATTTATTTGTTACCTAGTCCCTCTCTGACTGTGTATCAATTTCTAACTTAGCCACATATAATATAGGAAAAACACGGAAAACTCCAAATGACTTTGAAAAAGCCCAGGCCATTTTGAATGGAAGTGAGCAACAAATAACTGTTTGCATACATTTCATGTCTGTCAGTACTTATTAATGTATTTTTAGTCCAAAGTCATGCAATTTTAATACTTTACTGTGGAATAAATTTCATTGCCTAGGACCTAAAATTTTTCACTTTTATATATTTTTATTGATGTATTACTTGTTCAGATATGTTCACCATTACTTCTTATATATACAGTTTAATTTCTAGGTATAAATTGTCTGAATTCTCCATAGAAACTTTGTTTTTTTTTTTAAATCATGAAATTATACATAAGCATATATCTGACATTATATAACAATTAAATATATTTTCTGTTAAAATGTGTGTGATTTTCTCAATTCAGTAACTCTTTCCTCTTGAATAACTTCATTCCTTTTTTCCAGTATCTATTTAGCCCTTTAGTTTCCATTTTTCTCTTTCAGATTCTCACATTAAGTAGAAAATGCAGTGTTTGCACGTGTAGGTCTGAATCAAGTTTATCCTGTTTTACAGATGAATAATACTCCATCGTATAAAAATACCACATCTTCTCTATCCATTCTTCGGTTGATGGGGATCTGGGTTGTTCCTAGGATTTAGTTATGACAAATTCTGTTGCTATAAACATGAGTGCATATAATCACTGTGGTATGAGATTTTCAGTTCTTTTGGAAAAATTCCCAGGAGAAGAATCGCTGGCTTGAATGGGATCTCTAATCATAGGTTTTTAAGGAATTTTCATAGTGATTTCCATAGTGGCTTTACCAGTACGTACTCCTAGAGTCGGTGCATAAGGAAATCATTTGTCCTCTGCAGCATCTGCTATTGGCTGACTTCTTGATGTTAGCCACTTTTTCTGGGATGAGATGGAACCTGTGTTTTAATTTGCATTTCTCAAATGAACATTGTTGTTGATCATTTTTTCATATATTTACTTGTCATTGATATTTTTTTCCTCTCAGATGCCCATTTTTGGATTAGGTCTTGGAATTTGTGGGCTCTGATTTTTGTTAACTCTTTAGAATTTAATGCACTTCTATAGAAGGCCTGCATTGAAGGGACCATCAGCTGTATTTTTTTTTCTCTGTGGGTTTTCTTCTCATTCTGCTGAAGTAGGAGGAGGATTTATCTATGTGTATAAGCAGGATAGTTCGGACAACTGTACTATGCATTTCTACTGGTCTGTGGAAATGAGGGATTGATGCTTAATTTGTTTTGTCTTCCTTTTACAACTGTTCGAAAATTTTTCTTCTTAATTTCTTATACCTTTCTTTCTTCCTCCAATGTTTCTAGCATATATCTATTACCAGAATAACTGGATGGAAGACAACACTATCTGTTGCAACAAATACTGTGAAATTCATATTAATCTGTTAAGTAAAATTCCCCATACTTAAAACTTTTTCTGTTTGAATGCTAAATTGTACCCTTTTTAACAAATAAAATGTATTTGTGTGTTTTATACAGAATTTTCTGTCAATATATAATTTCTGTTTGGGAGATTGAATAATGTCTTTCCTGTAAAAAAGTAATAATTTAAATCAGTAGATACAAGCCATGGAGATAGCTCAGTGGTCTAAGCACCTACCTAGGTAAACACTTCTAATTACAGTGTCCCAGAAGACCTACAAAATATAGTAACTGACTATAGAATTGGACATGAAATAGAATTTTTTATTAGGCAACAAAAGTCTAAGAAGATTATGAAGCCATAAACTCTGAGAAATTATAAATTTTTCTTCATATATAGTATTATCAAATGGGGGACAAGTGTAGAAGAATATGAGTGACATTGAAAGTGTTCTCCAAATAGTGATTAAACAAGTATTTTGATAAGTGTAAATAGCAGATTTCATAAGAATTTTCTCTGCAAAATGAATAAAGTATTATGTGTATTCATAATCAGATATTGTAACTGATGTTGCTTTAAAAGCTTTATGACAGTAAACATACTTCAAAAGAAACATGTCTTGGGGGACACCCACTCAGGACACCCCTGTTGTGTTTCTTTCAGACAGGAGCTTTCTTTCCCTCAATACAACTGTTCTGCTCATTAAAAAATAAAAAAGAAACATCTGTCTTACTACTTTTTTAAAATAAATCTATGTAAATCAAATACATTTTTATGCCATCACATGCAATGAATGTTGCATCATGTTATTTGAAATTAGAATATGTATAAAATTAGGAACATATTTAACATGAATTTAAATGTTTGTTAGTTAATGCTATTTAACCAAATACTACAGACTTCTTCCTTATTAAAAAGGGTGTAAACAAACAAATAAATAAATAAATAAATAAATGGGTGGCCTTGAAATCAATAGGTGAAAATATCTTCTATATTGTCATGAAAATCGTTATTTAATATATTTCCATGATTGTCTAAGAATATTTCAAGAAAGGCAGAAAAACAAAATTTGTATGAAATATAAATATAACACTTAAGTTGATACTTGTGCCTTAACTAACAAATATTCTTGATATGTACAATCATATATGGAAAAATCATGCCTCTTTATTGTACTCTTAGTTCAAATTTTCAATCTCTTTTTATACACAAAGAACACAGATGGCCCCAAATTTGGTTGACTGATTCTTAGTTGTTTTATGTGGATATAATTAAAAGAAATGAAATCTAATAAAAGTAGTAAATAACTGGGAAGTAAATGCTGCAGGTGTGTGTCTGTGTGTGTGTGTGTGTGTGTGTGTGTGTGTGTGTGTGTGTGTTTCTGAGAAACTCTTGGCTTCATTCATCCAATTATAGTATTGTTCAAATGTAATAATCGAGGGATGTTTTAAAATCTGTTGAGAGTCTCCACAAGGTATTCTGTTAATGCTAAAATGTTTAATAGCTGTAATCATGTACATCATGGAAAATATTGCCTTGAACTTAGAATTAGAATGTAAAAAGACACAGGGACTTGTGCATACACTGGTAAGAGTTTTAACTGAAGTTAAGATAGTACCCTCTGAAACTGCATTATGCTTACTGATTTTTTTTTTTTTTTTGGTCTTTTTGAGACAGGGTCTCGCTATGCAGTAGTGGGTGGCCTTGAGCTCACTTTTGTAGCCCAGGCTGGTCTCGAACTCACACCGATCCTCCTGCCTCAGCCTCCCGAGTGCTGGGATTACAGGCGTGAGCCACCATGCCCGGCAACTTGCTAATGTTCTGTGAAAATTTCATAGCACCTTACTGATATACTCGTTGCCTTTAAGGGAAATGTGAAGTATGTGTTTGTCATGCATTCAGTCTATATTTGACCTGTGTTTTCTTTATTGCATCTTTAAAATACTTTGGTGCCATTACAAATACAAGGATTAGTTACATCATTGGACAATTTCCATTTAAAATATTAAGTTTTCAAAAGGCAATAAAATATAATTAGCATTGTTGGACTTCTATCATTTTGTTTTTGAAACTGTGGTTATTTCTAATGTTTTTATAACTATGCTTTATTATCTTTAAAAAAGATGTATATACTTTACTAGGTAAAAAAATTACTGCAAAAATAAAGTAAGATAAAATCTGTTTTATTTGCATGCTAAATAGCACATTTTAATAATAAGAATTATTTCAAGCTGAAAAACAGGTTTGTAGTTTTTCTACACAAAAATATTAAATATCTATGATTAGAAACAATTAATAATTCTTTTATTATTCCACATATTCATAAATTTACATTCATACAATTACATTTTCCCATGAAATTCACATTTGACTATAAAATATTGCTTTATAATTTTAACTAAGCATATATATTTACTCTGAAAATATTTGTTAAAGGTAGAGAGAAAAGAAAGTAATGGCATTGCTAATAAAACCCAGCTAGAGTGCATTCATCTTTGTGTAAAAAACATGAAGTCTATAATTGTTGCTAATGTGATACATGTACTAACGTTGTATTTCTGTTGTCAGTTTATAGGCTTTAATGAAGATAAGGAGGCAGCTGACACAGCTAGGAAGATGCCATTCGAAATGCCAGGTTTATAAAAAAATTAATCACCCTGTTCAACACTTAACAATGAAAGTAATTCAAGGACAGCTTGCTTTGCACTGGTACTTCATCATTTTAGAAAGCATACAGATAAAGGATAGTTTTTAATTGTTTATGTAATATATGACTTGATTCTCTCCTTTTCTCTGTACCTGGAAAGAAAACAGAGTAAATCAATAATAAGCCTAAGTAACAATGCAAGGGAATTTTCTACATATTCAATAGATTTATGTCATGATGTTGACGCTTGGTTGTCAGACCAACAAATGGAAAATAAACGTGTTTTCTGCGCCACATCTCAGAAAGTAGTCTTTTCAAATTTCAGTTAAAACAACCTTCTTTGAACTATGAAGGCTAAGAAGAACGCAATTCCATGTTTACCTTGATGGGAAACTTGCAAAATAAAATTGCATGACTTTCCTTCCTATCTTCTTTAGCTTTGTCACACATTTATAAGGAGCAGCAGGTACTGAATTCCTACAAGGAAGCAATAATGAAAAGTAATGCAGACAGAAATAGCTTGCCTCAAGCTAGACTAATGGCAAGGTCAGACCACATCAATTAAATCAGAAAATTTTCAAGATAAAGTTCACTAACACATTCAGAGGTTTTTACTAGTTTCCAGATAAATGTCTAGTTTTCTAAGTCAAAAATTAATGTAGCTTCATATAAGTAACAAAATAAGGTAGAAAAATGACACAAGAAAAGGTATATACATAGGTAAGTAGGTAGATAGATAAGTAGATAGATAGATAGATAGATAGATAGATAGATAGATAGACAGACAGATAGGTTTATATGTGAGTTGTATATAGAAATTATATTTTGTTAAAAAATGTTTCATATAATTGTATTTCCAGGAAGCTAAATTCAGGACAAAGCAAATAATCGCTCTCATAAATATATCACCATATATTTATGCTCTCATATATTTATGAGAGCATTATGACAATACTAATTGATGGCTAATTTATACATTGAAAGCACATGTTACTGTGAAGACTACTATAGCTTTTTTAAAAATGTATGTTTTGGAAATATTTTAAATTTCATGATATTTGAGGAATAAGAATTTAAAGAACAAGACCAAAGAGATAACTCAGTGGTCTAAGCATCTGCCCAGGCAAATTCAAGAATCTGGGTTTGACAAAAAAACAAAAAAAAAAAAACAAAAAAAAGAATCTGGGTTTGATAACAGATGCTGTATGCTGTTCTGGCCCAGCCCCAGGCATGCCAAGCAGGTCAGCAAGACCAGGTATGGTGGTGCAAACCTATAATCTCAGTGCTGGGAAGGCATAAACAGAAGGATTACTAGGACATTGAGCTGTTTAGTGAGATCATGTACCAAATACATAACCAAGAAAGAACAGTACACAAGGCCAGCCTGAACTGCATAGTGAGACCCTGTCTCAAAAAGACAAAAAAAAAAAAAAAAAAGAAAGAACAGTACAGACAGATGTAAATACACTTATAACTCAGCTTTTCATTAAAATAAAGAAATTATAAAAAATAGACTAGTTTAAACACTGTGGAACCAAAGGTTAGATGTTTTGTAATAATCACTTTATATTAATTAATATTTCTTATATTTTTAATATGTACAGAGGTTTGCAGAATGCAGTATAGGAAAAAATGTACTTCTTTCCCATATTGCTCTCTATATGCTGTAATATAAGTATTTTTATATGTTCTATATAGAGCTGTAATATAAGTATCTTAGTAATTAATGACCAAAATGAAAAAGTTTTAGCATCATTATTCTATGCTTTAGTATAGTGAGTGGGAGGTGAAAGATTGATTTCAATAAAATTACATATAAATAAACATATAAAATTGAAAAAATTTTTGGCTTTTGGAGTCTAAAATATAAAACGTGCTTCACTTTTGCCACACTCCAGAAATAATCTGTAAAATTTCCGTTGTAAAGATGGAAAAGTTGCTTAATTTTAATATAAAAATATTCACTTTTCTGTATATTGACAAAGTCAAATTATATAGACACTGAAATGTAAAGAATATATTTCTAATATTAAATTTTGTACGAATTTTGTAATTAATCACTGAAGAAATGCATGTGATTATTAAAATAAGATCTCAGTTTTTCCATTTTCCTTATTATATACATATATATATATACATATATATATATATGGAATAGATAGATAGATAGATAGATAGATAGATAGATAGATTATGTATATTCAGTGTATGGTAAATACTTTTAAAAAATGTATTTGGTACAGTCTCACTATGAAACTTGTACTGATAGTGATCCTCCTGTTTTCTTCCTCCCCATCAGTGGAATTACAGGCAGATATCACTGTGCCCAGATTTAGTGGGTGACTCAGCACTCTGGGGGCAGGGCCTGTGTGACATATGGTACTAAGATTGAACTCCAATTCCTATACTTGTTTAAGCAGGTTCTTGTTCTGCTGAGCTATCTTGCCAGCCTTGATAAGTACATTTTGAGGGCAATAATATTTAATATAGGAAATTCTCACTGTTGGATTTGTCAATATTTAAACCAATGTCATTCCTTTCAGCAATAAAATTGTTAAGGTTCATCAGTGTTATTTGAATTGAACTAAGTTGATTAAATATGTCAAGAACTGAATTTTATAGTTTCATGGCAGAGGCTTGCATGTATGAAAGTAGTTCTAAAAAATGAAAGTGGAGCTTTTAAAAAGTTATTCCCATTTATAATGCATTGGAAAATAGATGTTGCTAATAAAAACTTTGAAAAGCTTTCTAAACCACTTGAAGTAAAAAAAAAATAATACAATAAGTAGAAATCGGCCAGGCGTGGTGGCTCACGCCTGTAATCCCAGCACTCGGGAGGCTGAGGCATGAGGATTGATGCGAGTTCGAGACCAGCCTGGGCTACAAAAGTAAGCTCAGGACCAGCCTCAACTGCATAGTGAGACCCTGTCTCAAAAAGACCAAAAAAAAAAAAAAAAAAAAAAAAAAGTAGAAATCAATTCATTATAAATTTAGCAAAGTTTAATGCTGGTATTTATAGTCTAACATCATGTACAGAAATATATTAGGGTTTGTTTGTTTATACACACTGACTTACCAATAGGAACTTCTTGTTCTTCAAACTCCATTTATAGTATATGCCTTGTGCAGAAGCACTATTTAAAAAAAAAAAAAAAAAAAAGATTTTACACCATATTTTAAAGAATTTTTTTTTTCTTGTTTCACAACCTTTGTTTGTTCATTCACTCATTTTTATGGCCGGCTCAGCCCACCCCGAGGGCAGGGCTGGCGCAGCATGTGGTGCCGGGGATTGAACCGTGGTCCCTGAAGCTGCCCAAGCTTTCCCAAGCAGGCGCTTTAGACCACTGAGCCATACTGCCTGGCATATTTAAATATACAAGTACCATTTTGTTGTAAATACTTACATCATTAAGACAGCCATTTAAATTTCTTATTGAGTTGCTTATGCAGGGTTTATTTGTCCAGTACAGCATAGAAAGTATCTTCACAGTACTTTATCATGAATGTTTTTTTTATTTTATTTTATCTTGCTTCATTTTTTTCTTCTACTTTTTGGGACAGGGTCTTTCTTTGTAGTTTAGGATGGTATTAAACTTACTTTTTAATTCAGAATTACCTCAAACTTATGGAGATCCTCCTGAACCAGGCTCCCAAGTTTTGGCATTACAGGGGTGCACCATATGCCTAGTAAGCTTTTAAGTGTTTTAGAAACTGTGCACAGCTAAGCATCTTTGGGCCATTTGAAGATTTTGTTTTCTCACTCAATGAGATAGGGACCTGCTCATGAGCAGTGATTATCCTATGATTAAACCACTCACTCGCCCCCTAAACAAATAAAAACCTCTTCAAGCAGAAGAAATGTAGTCCAGGGGAGGGATGCAATGGGTAAATAAACAGTATTGTTACAATGCATTTTTAGCAATCAACGAAAAAGTCATAGTTGAATGAATCAGAATAAGAACAGAGAAAGTCTAAGAAGTAGTTGGCTATTTCACATAATGTAAAGTGTATTTTGGGGCCCGGCGGGATGGCTCAGTGGTCTAAAGCGCCTGCTTGGAAAAGCTTGGGCAGCTTTGCAGACCGCGATTTGATCCCTGGCACCACATGCTGAGCCAGCCCTGCCCTCGGGGTGGGCTGAGC
>PVJA010000198.1:101352-209186 GCA_004027025.1 Myocastor coypus
TTTTTTTTTTTTTTTTTTTTGTCTTTTTGAGACAGGGTCTCGCTATGCAGTTGAGGCTGGTCCTGAGCTCCCTTTTGTAGCCCAGGCTGGTCTCGAACTTGCATCAATCCTCCTGCCTCAGCCTCCCAAGTGCTGGGATTACAGGCGTTTATTAATGGAAAATATTTTTTATGAAGCTAGCTACTAATAAAGCTCTAACTCAGAGAATCTAAAATTGAAGTCACTGTTAGATATTCCTACTCATTCATAGAATTTCAATTACATAATTTAATTTACAATCATGACTAGCACTATTCAAAATCTGGAACTACTGTAAATATTATGTTTCACACAGAAAATAGATTAGCCTTTTTAAAATGTGGATCATGTCACCTGACCTACTGATTTAACTAGTAAGTTGTTACTTAAGGGAAATAATGCATATTTTCGTCAAAACTACACTTACATTTTATAAGGTTATATTCACAATTACCAGAATATAAGAGTATTCCATGTGTCTCTTGGACAGTACATTCAAAACTAGTAAATGAATTATTTCAATTAAGAAATAGATTGGGGAAAAATAAATGACCTGCCAATATACGTATGGTTAAATCTCAAAGGTTGTATTGCTATTGAAAATTATTGAGGCTCAAAAGGTTACACACTGTAATATCAAGGATATGAAATTTCCCCAAATCAAACAAGAATGTGGGGACTGGGCCTACAATGCTAGGAGCTAGGGATGGTTCTAGGAGTACACGAGGAAACTGGGTGCTATTTTGGCCAAGCTTTATATGTTGGAAATTGTTATGCAATTGTACTTGTTAGAACTCATAAAAGATATATTATAAGGGACAAGTAATTTGGGGTGAACAATATATCTCTATAAACATAATTTGAGAAGCTGTAATCCAAGCTAAGGCTAGATTTATCAGAAAATAATAATTTTTTAATCCAAGTATTAATTGCTCAATTTTTCAGGACCTTTTGTCTCAGTGAATGGAACTTGGTGAGTAAAATGAAGGTACATAATTATTTATAGAGTATTTGATCAAAATATCTATAAATAATATTATATGTAGCCAAGTTCCTGTAAAATTTTCATTTAATGCAATGCCATTCTTACAAACTTAGACATATTATTAGGTAAGATTTTCTAATTATCTTATGTGTTAAACATTAAAAAATACAAGAGTGTGTACTTCCAATTATTTATCAAATATCTTAAAGATGGGAAATTATTTCAGGATGTTTCTAATGAGACTTTCTGCCCTTTGAGGAACGCTTTTATTTATCAAAGAAGCATCAAAGTACTGTCCCTCAGAAAAACATTTTTTTTTTTTTTTTACTTTTAGTGTGAAACAGAAAATTTAAAAATGCCTTCTAGAATTCTTCCCTCTTCTTTCCAAGTCTGCCTCTCTCCGTGTATCTCAGTGAGTTTTCCAACTTGTATAGCAAAATAACAAACATTAAATTAGGATTGTAACCTGGAATTTATATTTTACTTTTTGAGCAGTTGCTTTCCCTTTTATTTATTTTTTTAAACTCGGGATACAATACGATGTTTACGCATGCGAGTCTGATTTATTTCACTTGTGAGCATGATCTCTACTTGCGTCTAAGTAGAGAAGGTAGAACAATGAGCATAGAAAATCGTGTTTGGAAGGTAGAAAACTCAGCAGCTATATCAGGTAGATATATCACATAGTGCTGCACTCTGTCATAGTCCAGTTAGAAATTATTAAAAAGTGGGTAAATTCTAGACAAGGTCTTTGGTTTAAATAGGGCATTTATGCTTAGTGTGCCAAGCAGGGTATTTGCAGAAAATTCCTTGTTATAAACAAAGAAAAAATATACATTTTTCACAAAACATTTTTCTACTTCTTTCCGCAAATTTATATTCATATAGTTTATTTATATTGGAAGAGTTGAAAAGTGAAGATATTAGGTGTTAAACGTTATGCAATTAGATGAAAGTAGAATTGCTGCTACAAAATAGATTATGTTTATATTACTGCATAGGTTAATAAAGTTTACTATTGTTCAAACATACGTAGAGATTTTGTCTGCTCTTTGAACAGAAAAACTGGATCCACCATAGTTGTCATGTATTTATGAAAACCTTAATGGAGTTAAGTGCTAGCAGTTACCAATGTAAACTAAGAAATCACATTGAACATTTGTTCTAACAGCTTATACATTTCAACATAAAAATATTATACTGTTTACTTGGTTGACATACCAGGAATAAATAATAAAAATCTTCAGGAATTACTGAATTAACTGTAAAATACTAAAAATGACAATATTAACTAATATTATTATGTAGATATGTATATAGAAATAATGCATGAACTTTTATGAGGTTCTTCTTTTTTTGTATTCTTAAACTTGTAGTAGTTTCAGAAAACTAGAAAAATTTTAAATTTCTTTCTTTCTTTTTTTTTTTTTTTTCATAACCAGGGATTGAACTTAGGCCCTTGTACTTACCAGGCAAATGCTTATTCTATTGCACTATCTCCCCAGCCCCTAAATTTTCTAATTAAAACAAGTTTATATGAAGAAATTGAGTTTCCATGAGAGTGAAACATACCATAAATTCATTTATAAGAATTAAGTTGGCTTCCAAAAATTGTCTTATTTCTGGGAAGATCTCATAAAGCTTGATCTTTATCTGATGGTACTTTCACAAAGTTGTTTCTTTATTTTTTTATTTTATTTATTTATTTATTTATTTATTTTGTCTTTTTTGAGACAGAGTCTCACTATGCAGTTCAGGCTGGCCTTGAGCTCACTTTTGTAGCCCAGGCTGGTCTCGAACTCACACCGATCCTTCTGCCTCAGCCTCCCGAGTGCTGGGATGACAGGCGTGAGCCACCACGCCCGGCTAAAGTTGTTTCTTTAAATACCATTATTATACAGTGTTTTGTTAAGAGTTCACAATACTGGCAAGAAGTTATAAGAAATAAAAATAGGAATTATATTTTTATATAGATAACACACTTGTGGCATATAATTGTTAGTAAAAGTCGCAATTAAGGGAAGCGTGTATGATTGGTAAGTAAAAATATATCAGACTGGTAGTAACAGGGAAACATGGTCTGATAATAATTTTCTGTAGTCTTATACTTCATAACTTTGTTGTATGCAGTCATGCTCAGCTTTCCAAATCACAATAAGTGCATTCCATATCTCTTCCAAAAATATTACTATTCCACAGAAATATGAGTCACCTATTTTTAATCTGTTCTCTTAGGATGTCCTTGACTATAGCAGGCAGTTATTGACAGTACATGGTACACCTGAAGTCAGTTGGAGAGCTCAAAAGTGAACTGAATCTATTGAATTTAAATGGAAGTTATAACCCATGTCAATGTATTTGCAAAATACAAAGATTCCTCTGACACAGCATCAGGAGAATGTATTCATCCTTGAAATGTTTCTCACCTTCTCTAAGATAAAATATGTTGATATTCTTGCTTGTCTTTTAAAAGGAGAGGGCCAGAAGGCTCTACTGGCCTTCCTCCTCTTTGTACTTTACCACCTTCCAGAGAGCTCTACTATGTTTCAAATATAAAAATTGCATGGCTTTTGGTTTCACACAAGTTACGGTATTAGAAAGAGTATGGTACATGTTGTAGGTTTGTTTGTTTGTTTGTTTGTTTTTATTGACATTAGTGAGAAAGAAAGAGCAATGAGACAGTTTCAAAACAGATCAGTAGGACAGTTACAAAAAATAATGCATTGCACATTGTTGTCTTCATAGTAGTTATTTAAAGTACTAAATGAAGACACGTTATCTTATCTAAACATTATAAGTACAAATTTTTCTTCTCATTGAACTAAGAGAAAATAGTTATATCGATCCTATCTATCTTACTACAAAATGGTCCTTCAGTTTTATCCTCCTTTTTTTGTTTTGTTTTGATAGAGATCAGCATTTCATTGTCATTCAATTATTGTAGGTGCATGGATTCAGCAAAATACTCCAATATAGTCCAATAGTCCATATTAGTCATGGGTTTTCAGCAGAACTGACAATGTCAGAAATTATTGAGCCTTTTACACCACAGCATATTAATATGGCTTTATTTGTTATACCTCATGCTTCAACTTTTCTGCTGGATGGCTAAGACCAAGATAAAGCTGCACTTATGTAACAAAAAATGTAGCTTTTATATCAGCCGAATCTCATCAGGATTTACCCCTAAAGTATGTATAGCAGTTTGTAGATGTTTTGTCAGTGTCAGCTATCTGGATAAGCCATGGCCATTGCTTGACCAATTTACTGTGTGTGAAAGCCTGAGAGAATGTTTTCTCGCTAGGTCACTCTCCTGCTACAACGTTGCATATGATTAGATTTCTAAATTTTTGTGTAAAAATGTGTGTTTTAGTTACTATTCTGTCATTGCTGGGACAAATATCTGACACATAAGCTTAGGAGAATAAAGATCTAGCTCACAGTTCCTGGAGGTTTCAAGATGCTGCCTGCGCTTCATAGGGACTGGAGGAGGGGCTGGGGCACTGCCCTGTCCAGGATGATCTGCTCCATGCCTCCGAGAAACCACCGCCCTCGGGGAGCACTCTTACAGTGTGTGCTGTCGGTTTAACGGTTATTGCCTCTCTTGGCCACGCCACCTCAAGTCCTGCCCCTCAAGCTGCATGCTTACAAGCCACGCCCCTTGAGCCATGAGCTGGACAGCCCCATGATTTACATGAGGCTTTGGAGGGACAACTAGATACAAACCACAACAAATGTGTAATTGTTTTTTCACATTCTATAGGGATTTAAAGTTTAGAGTATCAATGATTGTTGGAAAATACCTGTTCCGTGTTATGGTTAAGGCATTTGATATTGAGACAGATAGTGATGTTAAGCTCAATTGCCTATGTTATAGGGTAATAATATGATTAATCTTCTCTTCTACGTGGTTAACAACTTATGTTTGCAGATCAAAAATTAGAGAAAAAGAAGGGCTACAAGAGATAATCAATATTTTGGCCTTCATCCTTCAGGTTAGTGAGAACTCAGGCTATCAGAGAACCTCTGTTGTAACATCCTGTATCTCAGTGTTGTCCCACATTTTCTTTTCAAGATTGTGGGGCCACAGAGAAAAGGGATCTAGCATGGTCATTTGTTTCAGTAGCAAGGACTGAACTCAAGACCTTGCATTTACCAGGCAAGCACTTATGCTGCTGAACTGTCTTCCTGGACTGATACATGTTGTAGTTTTATATACATACAATAATTAAATATTTTTGATTTATAAGATCTTATTGAAGTGTTAAAATGTCAAACTATATGAGGAGCATTCTAAATGTTTCTAACACTAGATTTAGAAGATATTTTAATGTTACCTAAATTACATTACTTTATATTTACCTGTAGAATTACATATTTGAAGGCTAAATTTGTCTTAAATTCATTTGAATTCACCAAATATTCTCATGATACTGGAATTGTATGCATGGTGCATTAGCAACTTGCAATTTAAACAGGCAGGTTAAGCAGGTTAATTGGGTTTTCACTTACCCAATTATATACTTGCTTATTTTAATGAATATTGTTAAAGTATATTGATATTATATTAACATCTGCTATGTAATTTTCCTTCCTTCATCTGCAATTTATATTATTGTCCTTTACTTTGGAGAAGCCACTCTTACAAGAAAAAACAGCATTTCACAACTAGGGATGCATTTTTTTCTTCATTCTTTTTAAAATTTCCTGTATGAAATCCAATTAAATACTTTCCATTTACATGAAATTGACCACATTCCCAGTGCTATCTCATTTATTGATTGGCCCCAACTCTCACATTTTGCTGGATCATTACATTTTCCTAACACTAAGGAATTCATAACAGTGAATTGAGGAGCAATAGAAGACTTGACCAATAAACACTGGCGGGATGGCCCAGTGGTCTAGAGCGCCTGCTTGGGGAAGTTTGGGCGGCTTCAGGGACCACGGTTCGATCCCGGGCACCACATGCTGCGCCAGCCCTTTCCTCGGGGCGGGCTGAGCTGGCCATAAAAATGAATGAATAAAAAAAAAAAAAAAAAAAAAATTTGCATCAGTATGTTTGCATCATTGCATCTAAAAATTATTTTGTCACTATGTTTTTAGTATATAAATATTACGTTCATCTTGACAAGAGGGCATGTGTACATAATATAGCTTGCTTTTTCTTTTAATTCTCTTCCATGCCATCTCCCTCACTACTATTAAATGCCTCATTCTTTCCTTTTCTTCATATTATCTTTAGCGAATGTTTATGGCATATACAAAAATACTTGTAATTCTTCCCTTTACCTTACAAAACAGAGAGGCAAATCAGCGCTGTTTTGTAAATAAGTATGTCTTTTTTACCTTGTAGTCCTTTTATTATATTAGGTGAATATAACCTTGGCCTGAGTTAAGGCAACTTGCAATTCTCATTTAATTTCAATGTCAGAAAGCTACAAATGATATGGCTGTGAAAACAGTACATGTGAGAGAATAGATGCTCTTCATACAACATATTCTTATGTATTACTGAAAGATTTGTCATTCAAAACATGATACATTTTTGTTGAAATTTCAATTAATTTATATTGTTTTATTAAATTTCTATTGAACTCAGAGTCTTTCTAAGATGACCTAGCTATTCTATAAGGCTCTGCCCCACCTGTAAGTTAAATCTCAACTTTTGTTGCTTTTGTGAATTTAGAATATTATAGCAGCATGAAAGGCACATGCTTTTATGTACATTACATTATCTCAGTGTGCAAATTTCTGAATAATTAACTATTTTATCATCTATATTTACACTGTAATTTCACTTTGAAAATGGTCTATTTTCAGAATCTTTTATTATAATTATAATTTATATACATGTACTGTACATATTTTTCATTTTGGGTCACTCTGAACGTAGTAACTCCTACGAGATATACTAAAGTGTAGTTGAGGAAGGTGACAAACACTCAGAAATCTGAGCCTGAAAATATAGCTTGATTGGGATGTATTTGCCTAGCCTGTATAAGATCTGAATTCAGTGGTTCATTCCTGAGCACTCTCTTCCAAATTTTTTTTTAAAAACAACTTTAAGTTTTAAGGTAAAACACTAAGCACATCTTAAAAATCAAAAGCAACACTGAGATACTTCTATTTTACAGTGTCATAATTAAGCTGAGTCATCAGTTGGCCAGATGAGAGAAAGGGGACTATCTGGGTGAGTGAACTAAGGTGGGAGGCATGCCCTGCACAGGGAACACCATTCACTAAAGTGAGGACCCAGATGAAGCAAAAACAAAGGAAAGGCAAAATGTGCATGTGCTCATAACTTCTACTCTTCTTGAGTAGATGCAGTTTTGTGGCCATCATCACCTCTGTCAGTTTCCAGAATCTTCAGACATTGAAAGTGCATGCTTATGAGAAATTCTCCTGGCTGCTTATAGGATTTCAGTCTTTGACATAAAAATGCAGCTCTAGTCCCTCTTTTTCTGGAGCCTCCATCAGGTTAGAGCAGTAGCTCCTATTTCTAAAATTTTCATCTTGCAGAAGCTCATTGTAAGACTGTTCAGTTTCTAGTTATATTAGCCAATCTGCTAAACTCTTTCTTGCAAGTGCATATACATCCAATCGGTTCTATTCCTCTAAAGAACTCAAAAAATGCTCACTGTGCCATGGTCTGTGATAAACGCTTAGGAATTCTAACAATTCCAGAGTCTGTGTTTTCTATGTATTAGGTGACATATTAATGTATTTCTTTAAAGGGATAGAATGGCCCTGCTTGGTTATGACAACTCGAATTGAATATGAAATTTTAAGAGATGTTATTTTGCAAACAAAAGTATTGGAAATGTTTCTCATATGACTTCAAAATGTACATATTGTGGGTATATTTTTCCACAGTCATATTAAATAAAATATAGTATTTTTCAAGCATTAGGAAATTGGAATTTCAAATTTTGAGAATACTAAATTGTATTCAAAAGTTTTGCTTATAAATCTATCATTTACAGTAAGTAAAATCAAGGCAAAATGTCAATATTCAACAACGTACTTTTGCAACTAGTATATTTAAAAAGCTTATTGTGGAATTATGTTTTATTTCTTTCTGAATTTATTAAAATTTCATCAAAGATTTTAATATTAAGTTAATCTTTGTTTCTCAAGTAATATATATATATATAATATATATATATATATATATATTTCATTCTAATTAAATAAAAAATTAGATGAATCTCCAAAATAATAAAGTGTCTTCAAATAACTTTTACTTGAAATAAGAATTTAGGTCAAGATTGGAAAGGCTTGTATCAATCTATTATGAATTCATTCATTTTAGGAGAAACTGTGTCACATAGGAACACACTTTTAGTTACTTTTGAATAAATTGTATTCTCCTGGCTGCTGCTCCACCTAGTCGCCGACCCGGGTGTCATTTCTATGGTGCTGACTTTAGGCATATGAGCTACTCATCAGTTGTGGAGTCAATAAGGCTTCCAACAAGATTGCAAAAGGTAGCGCTTCCCTGAGAGGGCACTGTGTGAAGCTATGATTTTGAAGCTGAAGTTGCGGTGGGTGCCTCAGAAATTTGGAAAAGCCAGGAATGCAAATTGCCAAAAAAAAAAAAAAAAAAAAAAAAAAAAAAAAAAAAAAAAAAAAAAAAAAAAAAAAAGACTAAAAGAAAAGTGCAGATCTTGCCCAAGAGAGAAGCATGAGAGTAACAATCTCTGCCAGTACTGTAGGGACAGAGCCATTCAATCCCTTTGGAGTCCACCTATTACCACAGATTGTCTCAGATGATGCATATGGAACTATAGGACTTAATATTTTTCATGCTTGATTTTACATATGCTTTGGTCCCATTTCTTTGTGTCACCTTATTTGTAACTTTTGGAAGGGAAATGTCTTCCTTGTGCCATTGAATGTTGTGTTTAACTTTCTTTGTATGTGCACATGGGCTTATAGATGAGAATTTGCCTTAAGTGTTAGAGGAGATTTCAGACTTGCACATTTTAGCAGTGCTGCAAATATTTGGACTTTGGCAATTATCAGAGATGGACTACATGCCATTTATATAAAGGATGTACATGAATCTTTGAAGAGCTGGGGTTAGAAAGCTATGGCTTCTGTCTAGTTATTCCTCAAAATGATAGATGTAGTCATAGGTAGGACTTTTCTGAGATAGATAAATTTAGAATGTATAGTACTGAGATCAAGAGTGTGTAGTGATTATATCTGTAAACCTATTGGTTTGGCATAGTATGGATGCGACTGCTATAACTTCCCTAGGGTGGGTAGCCTGCATAAAATATAAGGGACTGGAAGAGGGAGAAGGTGCTCTCACCTTCTTACTGGGTATTAACTGTTTCTCCTCTGTGATGCCCCTCTGCCATGCCACCCTTTACTGGAGCTGCCTAATGATGGACTGACTCCTCTATATATCGCTAGCAGAGTAAGCCTTTCCTCCTTTAACTTAAGATTTTGAGTATTTTTTTCTCAGCAACAAGACAAAGACAAGGTACACTGGAGTATCTACAAATATATGCTTTGGTGGGGTAAATATTAAAACCAGAAAATAAAGCAAAAGTTGCAACAACACAGCTTTTTGACCTTCCCTAATGAGGATGACTTGAATATCCTCTGAAAGAAGCACAACTGATACTAAAAAGTTATTGTTTGTACGTGTTCAATGGTCTCTGTAATTAACTTAACTTTATGTATTTTTAAAAGCATAGAAACATTTTCTTCTGTGAAGCAGAAATTATGATGATATCAGTTTAGGTATGTGAGTTTGACATTTTTGAAGAACTTGTGTTTACCTTACAAATTAGGTTTGCTCCCTGCATTTTATTGTTTATTTGCTTGTTATTTTATACGCCAAGGTGTCATGAGACCCAAAGCACTGAAGATGAATTATAATGTTTAAACTTTTATTATTAGACTGATTTCAATAGTCTAGGTGAAAAGAAGTTAAGATTATTTTTAACACAACATTTTTGAACAGAGGATGCTTTGAATCTAATACCTATATCTTAGTTTCTCTACATAAAATGTAGTGCCAGACGGACAGTTCAGCAATTTAAATGCCTGCCTATCAAGCTCAACGACCTGGGTCCAATCCCTAGTACAGCATGCCATGCCTGCCCAATGCCATGTTGGCCCTTGTAACCTTGTGTGGTGGCACATGACTGTAATCCCAGAACTGGGAAGGCTGAGACAGGAGCATCACTGTGAGTGTGAGCTGCATAGAGAGGCTATGTACCAAATAAATAATTGTTAAAGTTATATGTAATGCACATTTCTTACATGAACTTTTCTAATTTTTGAGATAGTTACACAAACTGATCTCAAACTGGTAACAATCCACCTTCTTCAGCTTCCCTAGAGTTATATCTTACAGACTTCAAGTTCATTGTGTAAATGATTTAAATATATCCAAGTTATTATATCTGAAATTATTATAGGTGGTTTAGTGGATACATTCACAATAAAAGTAATGGATCATTATAAAAGTTAATAGAAGTTACCAGAGGAAAACAAAGGTGATAAAAATGATAGTGCATTTCAACGGTGTATATTATTTCTTCAATGATAATTTATTTCATCACTAAACATTAAACTGAACATATTAAATATTTATTGTTAACTTTAATGTTTATATATTGTTTTCTGGAGTCTCACATGTTAAATAAATAATTCAAAATTGCAGAACTTCTCTAACTATTAAAATCTGCTTAGGACTAATCACTATAGGATCTTTGCCAGAACTCAGAAAAGTATAACACAAGAGGCCCAAACTTATCACCCATGTGTTTTTATGATATTTTATTAGATTAGAGAAGACATTTGTTTATACAATGTAGCTGTTTTTATACTTAATAGAAAAATATTTGATACAGAGATTAAGATCAAAATGCATAAAATATTTACTATTTTGGACTTCACAAAATATATTGCTAACATCTCCATTAGGAAAGCCAATAATTATCCATTGATACTAATGCTATTATAGCTAAAGGACCTTGAATACTAATAATTTATCTAATGGCCCAGGGTTTCCTAACATCCATCCCTGCATCCTGAATAAGTATTATTATGAAATAGAGAGTTAAAAAACTTTTGGTTTCAGAGACTTTTTTTTACTAACTTTATGGTTTGTAAAACTCTGACAATCTTATTCTCACTGTCATTGTAGGGGGTTTGTTTTACACCTATTAGCTAATACTGAAATATTTGATTACATATACAAACACATATATGGATATTTATTATGGTTTTGTATTTTAGCTTACTTTTTTTCTTTTAAAGGAAGGAAAAATAAATAATAAAGACAATGGCATGTTTCAAAACAAGATTGTTGGTGTACAGCAATTGTAACAGTATTGCCATGGATCCTTATGAGAAACACTTTAAAGAATTAGTAACATATATCTCATCATAGTAAAAGGATTTTATACATACAAAGAAATTACCAGTTAGTTAAAAATATAACCCACAGAATAGGAAAAAATATCTAACTGTCCACTAGATAAAAGGCTTACATTTGATTTTACAAAGAACTGAAAAATATAAGACCTCCCAATTTCATTATGGTTTTGCTCTAAAATATTCCAGAAGAATCTTGTGTTTTCAAATGTAGGTCTTTTTGAAGGACATGATATCAAGCGGGCCCTATATTAAACACTGAATTTTAATCCATTAACGAATTCTAACCAAAAGCTGCATGAGGAGATGGAACCTGTTTGAAGAAAAGTTGATTCAGGGATATCTAAGAATTAGAGATAATTAAGTAAATTGTGTGTCAATGTATAAGACAATATGTACCTACCATAAATAGCCTACACTTGATCTATACCATCAATAAACAAAAGCAATAAAAAGCTCTAAGTAGATATTCCTTTTTCTCACATTAAACTTTGTTTTAATGTGTTTCTCAATTCTGTGACAGATTTTTGATCAAGCCATTTCCATTAAAAAGTATTGATTTTAAAAACTAATATCTTAATAACTGCCACACACATGCGAAAATAAATGGTCCATAAAACATTCTGCTTTCCTTCTGAAGGTTTTATGTTGCATTGTTATCAGTAGCCAATCATTAACTATTAAATTTAAGTGACCAATTGACAGAAACAGTTCTAAGACTTCTCTTCCACCACTGATTAAGACTGGGGTGCCAGGTGTTAGGGACAATATTCATTTAACCTTCTGAGTTTTCTGGGTGATGTTGGCAGCTCCAGAAACCTTCTCGTCCACACCTTCACTTCCTCAGCAATTATCTGTCTCATATCTCAAGCAGATAAGAACAGGCATGGCATAAAATATAAATGAGTCTAATGTGAGAATGCACACAAGAGAAACCACACTTAAAAAACCTCAATTAAGTGGACACATTGATTTATCTATGGAATGTTATATTTCAAAGCTTTATCAACATGTTGATAGAATAAACTTATCCCTGAGTTAACAACTTGAGCTTTCCATCAGTAATATTTGCTATTGATTGATTGATTGGTGACTAGTTGGTTAATGATGGAGAATAATACTGACTTTCTCAAATGACATGGTTTTCCAAGCTTATCAATGAACAACTTGATAAGATATTCATTATATTTGACTCTTTTCATCATGAATATATTTTGGAACAAGGATGTGTTCTATAGATAAGAGAAACTTTTTACATGTAATACATTCATCAGATATACCTATAATGGATTTCTAATAATGTCTTACTTATTTTCATGGTATCTGTACAATATCATTTTAGATTAAGAAATTAAATGTGAAGTAGATGAATTATAGTAATGAAGATCTTTCCAATGTTACTTATTGAGCTACAACATGCACATATAAGCAATAATCCTAATACTTGGTAGCAAGATTTACTGAAAATTGTTGGGGGACTGTCCTGAGGGTTGTAATGTAACTTCATAAAGTTCTATAACAAAGTAACTTTTCTAAAATGCAGGACACCAGAGCAGAAGTTAGAATGGCTTCTCTAATATACATAATAATTCTTTAAGGATATATGTTTTTTATTCCTGCCAGTTTTTAAACAATATTTCTTTGAAGATCTTATTTTCCACTATGGAATGGTTCTACTGAAGGAACTGTGATTGTTAGTTGTGATATGTTAAATTCTTCTGTATAAGAATCACATAAACATCAGTAACTCTTCTGGGCAGATCTCCAGAAAACTATTATGTATGCTGCACACTAAACGAGGAATACCCATTTGAATATGCATGGCCTCAAAATATTGTCTTATAACCTTGACTGAATAAAAAAAGAGCAAATTTTTCCCTTCTCTGGAGAACCACTGGTCTCACTATTGTCTTTAGATGCTCTCTCCACATCCTTCAACCTAATAGTGTAGCCTACAGCTTCTGATACCCTCTGGCATTGCCATGTGGGCTCTCACCAGACTACAATAAGCATCCAGGTTTTAGATCTTCACCTGGGTACTCAGCCCTCCAGCTCATAGACAGTCATTCCAAGGGACCACCATCTGGAACCCACAATCTCTAGCCAGGCTTCACTTCCTGACATCACATTTAGCTATAAACTCTTGTGTGGACCAATAATTGAACACTGTCATGTCCTCTTCATCCCATAATATTCCCAAAGTGCCAGTGATGAGCATATGAGGATTTGGGAGTGAGGACCCCTAGATGTAAACCACAATACTGCTGAATACTGTAGAAGTATTGTCAATTGTAATATTATTTAGACTAAATAGTTTTTAAAGTAATCATTTCTATTGCCCACCAGTAGAACTCTTACTTAGATGTTTACTTACATTTTATATGATTTTTTTCAAAAGCCAAATGATCTATTTTTTTGAGAATGTGGGCCTAAAGAAAAATCATGTTGGACCTTGCTCTTAATTATAATATAATTTATATAACAGCATAGTTTTCCATATAAGGCGCAGTTTTTCTGATTGCTAAATATGCGTGATGTGGAAATAACAACAGTTTTTTAAAAATTTACAATGTAAGAAAAAAATCTGATAGAATATGAGATTCATGCAGCAAACTATAAGATCAACAAAAAGATATGTGGTTATCTGCATGTGACAAATGCCTTCTCAAGCTATTACTTAGAACTTGGTACACTGCAAGTTTCACTAGCATCAGAGCTGTCAAATGGTAACTAACTTTATAAAGCACACAAGCAGCCAAGTGTCTGTTACCTGTTTAGTATACATGTTTATGTGTTCTAAAGTTAAATCATTTTTCAATTAATTTCAGCACTTACATGAAGCAAATAATTATCATATCAGGGCTGTCTTAGTTATTTTTTACTGGTTGCTGGGACAAATACCCGACACTCAAAATGAAGGAAGGAAAGGTTTATTTAGCTCACAGTTCGTGGAGGTTTCAATCCATATTCGACTGGCCCATGGCTGAATGGAGCAGGGTGGAGAGCATCCAGTTCATGGCGGCAGAACAGCAGCAAAATGGTGGCAGAGGCAGCCAGTCAATCAGGGCAGCAGAGCAGCAGCAACAGCTCAAGTCTGTCTCTCTGTCTCTCTTTGTATTACATTCAAGCTCTCCACCTTAAGCCTCCTCCTTAGGCTACACCCATAATCCCAGAAGTACTAAAACCCATAATCCCAGGGATCATGGATCAAGTCTCAAACTCTAGAAGTCCCCGCCCAATGACTACATGAGGCTTTGGGGGGACAACTAGACATAAACCATAACAAGGGCATATATGAATTTTGTAAATTTAATATGTTGTATCTTTTAAACAATGTACTTCAAAATCATGTATGAATATGATTGGAAAAGAAACTATATCATTGAATATGTGTAGAAATATGAATTACATACAAAATGATGTAAGATTCAGAGCATGTCGGGATACATATCATCATGATGCAATATTTGTGAATTCTAAAACAAATTAGACTTCATTAATGCTGATCTATTGTGGATAGTTATTTATAAACCATTTCACATATAACAAGATATTATATCATAGTAGAAAGGTTGTAACATGTTATTATTTTTGCTTTTTTTTTTTTTTTTTTTGTGGGACCAGGGTTCGAACTCACGACCTTGCACTTGCCCAGCAGGCACTTGTGCCTCGGAGCTATCTCCCCAGCCCCCAAACAACTGAGTTTTATTTTTTATTTTTATTTTTATTTATTTATTTTGTAGGGCTGGGGTTCAAACTCAGGAACTTGCACTTGCCAAGCAGAGACTTGTGCCACAGAGCTATCTCCCCAGCCCTATTTTTGCTTTTTGAAATATTATTTAATGAAATTTGATATACTCATAAATATAAAAGGAAACTAAAACCTCAATATTACTACCTATTTACAAATTTGAAATGATAGTCTGTATACTGCTTGATATCATACATTTACTTATTCACTTTTTTTTTTTTTTTTTTTTTGTGTGTGTATTTAGGACAGGGTCTACAGAGTCTCACTACATAGATCGGATTATGTGATTCTCCTGTTTTCAGTCTCCCAAGGTGCTGGATTACAGATGCACTTCATCACACTCAGTCTCAGTCACTGCTTCAGTTTGCTGTGGGGGCGGGGCCATTACAGAACACTGGAGATTGAATCCTGGCCACTGGACTCTACCTAAGCAAGACACTTTAGTCCATTAAGCTGTCAGGCTGGCCCCTCATTCATTTCTTGATTATTGGAATAATGCTTTATTAATGATTAATTATTTTACACAAGTATATTTTGCTTCAAGTCATTATTTTTAGGACTTACATCAGAATTTCTATTTTTCTTTTAAATCTTTAATTATATATTTTAATTCAATATAGGATCTGCCTATGTAGTTGAGACTCACAGTGGTCCACCTGTCTCAGAGCCTCCTCAGTTCTGTGACTACAGGCATATGCCATTACATTAGGTTCCGGTGGTCAGGTCAGCATGGGACTGGTTTAGCACATGGTACTGGGCATCGAACCTGGGTACCTGTACTTAAAAGGCAGGCTCTGAGAACACTGAGCTATCGCCCAGCTCCTACTTAGATTTTAAATGAAATATGACTAAAAGTAAAATAAGAAAAATCTTGGCATATGGCTGGCTGAGGCAGGAGGATCAGTGCGAGTTTGTGATCAGCCTGGGCTACAAAAGTGAGTTCAAGGTCAGCCTGAACTGCGTAGCAAGACCTTGTCTCAGAAAGACAAAAAAAAAAAAAAAAAGTGGCACAGCTTAGTGGTGTATTGTAGGACACATACTTATTATTTATGAAGTCGATGGTAACAGGCTATAGGGGGAGCTTATGATTCCATGGATAATTCTTTTGTACAAGAAGCTGAACTCTTTAGGGAAATGGCAGATTCTAGTTCTGGTTCACAAAATATATCTCTTGTGCCAAATAATTTAATAGTGCCAAAGTTACATCCTTCTCCTAAAAATTCAAATCAAAAATACATTATAGCAAATTAAGATCTAATGGAATATATACCTTATGTCCAAAGCTGGAACGTTTTAAAAAGAAAATATAGCAGTGTTTGTTATTTAAAAATACGTGATTTCAAAGTGTAAATAAGTAGTTGAACAAAGAAATGCAGGCTATTGAGAAAAGAAACTTACTCAAGAATTACAGACATGAGGCCGGGCGTGGTGGCGCATGCCTGTAATCCCAGCACTTGGGAGGCTGAGGCAGGAGGATCGGTGAGAGTTCGAGACCAGCCTGCGCTACAAAAGTGAGCTCAAGGCCAGCCTGAACTGCATACTGAGACCCTGACTCAAAAAGACAAAAAAAAAAAAAAAAGAATTACAGACATGCCTGGAGAGATTGCTCAGTGATCTAAGTGCCTGTCTAGCAATCACAAGGCGTCAGGTTTGATCCCTGGTACTGAATGCCATGCTAGACCAGGAACCCTGTGTCTTGGAACCCTGGACACACAAATTGAGCATGGTGGCACATGCCTGTAATCCCAGTGCTTAGGAGGCTGAGATAGGAGGATTACTATGGGTCCAAGTTTTGTAGTGAGATCTTATATGAAGTAAACTGATACTTTTTAAAATTAAAACAGCAAATCTCAAACATTTTCTGCAGATATTGTGATACTCACAGAATGCAACATAATCTGACAGTCTTAACTGTGTCCTGAGCATACCTTCTACTTTGGCAGGAGAAGGGATGGGAAGGAATCAGAACAACGAAACTTTGCAATGGGTAACTGAAAGTCCTTACTGCAGGAAAGACATCAGTGTCAGCATTGACACTGATAAGTTACATGGCTGGAATGGCACTTAGTGTAATATGATGAAAATAATATATAGCCTGGCGTGGTGGCTCACGGCTGTAATTCCAGCACTTGGGAGGCTGAGGCAGGAGGATGGGTGCGAGTTCGAGACCAGCCTGGACTACAAAAGTGAGCTGAAGGCCAGCCTGAACTGCATAGCTAGACCCTGTCTCAAAAAAGACAAAGAAAATAATATAATTTCCCATAAAGTGATGCTTATAATAATCATAAGAAAAATAATTACTAGAATCCTAACAAAGGAACATTGTATCTGACTAATGTTATGGTTTATGTCTAGTTGTCCCCCTCAAAGCCTCATGCAGTCATGGAGCAGGGACTTCATGGGTTTGTGATTAATGCGTGATCCACTGGGATTATGGGTGATCCACTAGAATCATAGATGTTGGAATTATAGGTTTTGGACTGCTGGGATTATGCGTGCGAGTGCTATGCCCAACCTGTGGCACAAAGCCTGGATGCAATATATGAGAGAAGGTGACAGACTCTCTCTGTTGCCATTGTTGCTGTTCCACCACGATGAACTGTTGTGCTCTGCTCTGTGCCACTCTGCTTTGGAGTCAGCCGACTATGGAATGAAACCTCCAGCACCTGTGAGCTAAATAAGCCTTTGTTTCCTTCATTTTGGGTGTCAGGTATTTGTCCCAGCAATGAGAGAAGAGTAACTGAGACAACATTCTTCTAAACTGTCAATGTGATTTTAAAAATATGGAAAACACAACTGTGATAGATAAATGTAATCCCCAAAACATGAAAATAATGTTTAAAGCTCTATAGTGTAAATGACTGCAAAACAGAAAATAAACATTAAAAATAAGCAAAGAAACATAAGCAGGTATTTTTAGCATAATGTCCACAGATGCATAACATATATCATATTTTTGGAGGAAGATACCTAGGAGGGGATAACTGCATCAAGGGGAATCACTATTTTTACTACTTTAAAATATCTTCCCATTGATTTCGTTTGTGAATGTAAGTTTATACCAACAAAGTAGATGTGTTCCTTCATTCCCACACCCTTAACAGAATGTGTTGGTACTGGATTTCTCAATGTTACAACTGGATTTTCTAAAGATAGCCATGCTATTTTCTAGGATAAAATGTATATCTATAGAGCTGTCATGTGCATTTCTCTAATGGGCAGCAATTCACTGAAAAGAAAGTTTTGGGCTATTATCTTTTTTTTTTTTTTCTTTTAAAGAGAGAATCTGTTGTATATCTGAGAAACTACTTTGAAGATAATAATGCACATTGTGCTAACTATTGTTACACCTTTATTTTGTTACACAATTATACTTTATTTCTTCATATGTCTTAGTTTTCTATAATGGAGACAGTACCCCAATATGAAATTTTTGTGCTTTTTCATAAGTTTTCAGTAAACCTATAGTTTCAAAATTTAAGGATTTTAATCTTCTTATTGTTTATGTCTAGTTTTCCCCCCAAAGACTCATGTAGTCATGAGGGTGGGGACTTCTAGAGTTTCAGATTAACTCATGATCCACTGGGATTATGAGTGATTCAAGGATTGGATTATGGGTCATAATACTGCTGGAATTATGAATATTACCTGCGGCAGATAACCTGAGGCAGAAAGCCTGAATGTAATATAAGGGAGACACAGAGATAGACCTCTCTCTCTGTTACTGGTGTTGCCTGGTTGCTGTTGTTGGTCTGTAGCCATTGTTGCTGTTCCACTGCCATGAACTACTACTCTCTGCCATGTGCCAGTCTGCCTTGGAGCCAGTCAAATATGGACTGAAACCTCCAGGAACTGTGAGCTAAACAAACTTTGCCTTCCTTCACTTTTGGGTGTCAGGTATTTGTTCCAGCAATGAGGGAAAAGTAAGTGAGACAGAGTTTGGCACCTCAGGAGTGGGGTCATTGCTGTGACTAACCTGACCACATGAATTGCAAATTTTTGGAAATGGCTTCCAGAAAGAAATAGGAGTGGTTTGGAGGGGTTGCCTACTTGCAAAGAGCTTGATAAGCTTCAGCTGTTCTGTTTGGAGATTCTGACCAGAGCTCAGAACAGAAGACTAAGTTTGCCTGTAAAGAGCAGGACGGAGAAGATCCTGCTGGGAAGAATTGCATTGGTCGTTGGACTTTGGATGATTTGTGTTATCTGAAGCACAAAGTTTGTCTGAATTTTGCTCATGTCTAGAGACTTTGCCTGAGACTGTGATGAAGCATGGTAGACTGCTTTTTCTTTCAAAAGATATTTCAAAGCAGCCAAATATTGAGGCAATGGCATGGCTATTGTTTGGTGATCTTATGCAGATGTATATTGAATATCAACAGCAAATAACCAAGCAGGATGATTTAAAATGTTGTGAGTCTAGCAGGAAAGGGAGCACTAGGAATGCGGTTGACTGCAAATATAAATCTGAAAGGATCTCCACTGATGGAAAGGAACCAGAAAATCAAAAGATGACCTGAGGGCATCAAAGGAGGTGCTGGTCTCCACCTCTTGCAGACTGAGAATTGCAAGGAGAAGACTGCCTTGAATCGAAAGCTGAAGAGCTCCCTGTTCCAGAATGGTGACATTGTCCATACCAGGTTCCAAAATGGTGCCAGCATGGAGAAATTGATCTTCAGAATCAGGGTCAGAATGTTTATCAATCCAGGCACTTGAACCCTACAACCAAGAGGGAAGGAAGCTTGGCTACTGCTCCAGCTGGCAGCAGACCTTGATATTATCCATGTAATGTTGGCTTTTCGGCGCATTCAGATTGCAGGAACTGTGAAGTTAAGAAAGCTTCTACCTCGATTTCAGAAGAAGGCCTCAGAGGCCAGGCAGCATGCCCCTGAGAGGAAAATATGTAAAATAGAATGTGACAAGCCAATTCGATGGAAATCCCAGAAGTCTGAAAAGGCCATAAACATGGATCATCTAAGGGAAACTGTAAAGAGGGAGCAAAGCCAGCCTAAAAGAGAAGCTAATGGGAGCTGCTATCAAGAACACCTCAGGGATGGAGCCATCTGAAGCCTTTGGAGCTCAACACTCAGAGCAAACTGGTTTGGATGTTCCAGTTGGAACCATGGGATTTAATGTCTGCCTTGATAGATTTTTGGACTTGTGTGTTGGTACCAGTGTTTTGTATCCACCTGTTACAGCTTTTGGAATGGTAATGTTTATCTTGTGCCTTTGAATGCTGGATGTGCTTAACTTTTCTTGTGTACAGGAGCTCACAGCTAAGAGTTTCCTGGTATCTTGGGGGAGACTTGGGACTTGGACTTTTCAGGAATGCTGAAAGTGTTAGGACATTAGCAACTCTTAGAGGTGGACTAAAATGTATTTGGCACAAATCAATGTACATGAAATTTTGAGGGTTAAGGGACGAAATGTTATGGTTTATGTCTAGTTGTCCCCCCAAAGCCTCATGCAATCATGGCACAGGTACTTAAAGTGTTTGAGACTTGATTCATGAGCCACTGGGATTATGTGTTTTAGTACTGATGGAATTATGGGTTTGAATACTGCTGGATTATGTGTGTGGGCTGAGGCAATTAGCCTGAGACGGAGAGCTTGAAAGTAATATAAGAGAGACACATAGACAGCCATCTCTCTGTTGCTGTTGTTGACTGTTGCTGCTCTGCCACCATGAACATTTTATGCCTTTACCTCTGCCATATGCCTCTTGGCCTTTAGATCCAGCTGAGCGTGGACTGAAACATCCAGTAACTGTGAGCTAAATAAACCTTTATTTCCTTCATCTTGGGTGTCATGTATTTGTCCCAGCAAGGAGAGAAGAGTAACTGAAACAAATTTCTGTTGTTTAGAAAGATTATTCAGACATCTTTACGGTGATGCTCTGATTAAGTCCAGGAATTATTTAAAATTTAACACTTTACTTTTTGTTGAATAGATATAAAATATTCCAAGCATTCTGATAATCTGAAGTATACAAATTTATAAATTTGTATAACTCAAAACTTGTATTGGATTCAATTAACTATCTAAGGAGAGATTCTATTGATTTATTTCATTTTTCTATTGATTTATTTCTGTCATCTAGAATAAGCACTCCATCTTTATGAACACTTATTTTCTAATGGGCAAAAGTGTAATATTAATTGCTTTAACCTATGTGAGTTGAAAAATCAATGGCTATTAGAGACTTAGAAAATTATTTTGTGGTATATAATTTATATTTGTAATTTTTCCCTTCAGATTGTACACACTTTATGGTAGATTTATTATGGATAAATACTAAATTATTATCTTTCTGTGCATACTAACAGAATTTACTATTCACTTAATGAAGAATCAATTATCAAAATTCATAACATATTATATTCATTAATAGATTTTATTATGTAAGCTTTAGTTAGTAGGATACTATTCTTATCTTCTCTGTATCTAAGTCTCTTAGTATTTTCTTGCATTTCTGAACACTAAATTAAAAAAATGCTCTGAAATGCATTTTAGTACTTTTTTTGTCTTTGTTCATTTTATTTATGTTGATGGGTTTACCAAAATTTATCATTTTATGCCTTCCATGTATGCTGCTATCCATCAGACTCTTCCTATTCATATTTGCCTGAATATTTATAAGATGTCTCAGTATATTGAAAATAAAGTTCTTATTTCTCTTTTGACTCCCTTTTCTGATTCCTGAGGTCAATAGTTCATGTAAATGTACGGGCTACTATTGATTCTTCTCTTTCCTTTCCAATCTATGTAGAAATACTAGCAACTCATACTAGCAGTGCCTTTAAAAAGTTTCCTGATACACTTCACTAGCTCCATGCTTAGCATTAAGTACAATCCCATCTCTCTGAATCACCCAAGTTCTGCTTTCTGACTATCTTTATTTTCTAAACTCTATTCATTTCTTACTTAGAGTGCAATTACACGGTACTACTCCTTGTTCAGAACTGTCTAAGGTTGCTAAAAATAAAAAGCCTACCTTACCTACTACTCATCTTGTTTGGGTTTCTGTTTCTTTTTTAATGAAGCTCTTCTTCTCTCACATTCTTTGGCAATTCCTGCTGAATTAGGAATATGCCAGAATCACCTTTTTTTTTTTTTTTTTTTTTTTTTCGCCTCAGAGCCTTTGCTTTTGTTCTTATGGTGCTCAGTTGTGAAACTGTCACACAAAATCTATCATGGTACTTTTTTCTTTTTTAAGCTGAGCCCTTTTAGAGTGACTTCCTCATTCATCCTAGATAACTTGACACCCAGCCTGCTCGCCCTCAGTAGTCCTTTATTTCTGTGTCTAGTATGAAAATAAAGGGGACAAATTGGTCCTATTATATTAAGATAGAATCTATGTCAAATTTGCACACAAGGAGACAAAATGCAAAAGTACATACAGAAGATAAATGCAATGCTCCCTAGTGTCAGATAATATATTATCAAGGTATTACATGCATACATAGTACTTGCTTGAATAGCAAATGAGTTTCATAATGGTTATGCAGAACAAATATACAAAGTTTGGCTGGTGATAAGAAAATTATAAAGTTTCTCTTTCTATGTTATTCTACTTTATCCTATTCTAATTTATTGTGGTAGCAATACTTAATATGAGGCCAGGCGTGGTGGCTCACGCCTGTAATCCCAGCACTCAGGAGGCTGAGGCAGGAGGATTGGTGTGAGTTCGAGACCAGCCTGGGCTACAAAACTGAGCTCAAGGCCAGCCTGAAGTGCATAGTGAGACCCTGTCTCAAAAAGGCAAAAAAAAAAAAAATACTTAACATGAGATCTCTTAACACACTTTAAATGTTTAAGATATTGTTGACGATAGGCACATGTGAAGATCTTTAAGTTTATTTATCTTATTTGCATAAAATGTCATACACTTTGATTAATAAAAGTCTATTTTCTCTCCATTCCAGTCCCTGCTAACTACCGTTTGATTGTATTATCTTGAGGATTTTACATACCTCATTTTCAATGTACTCTGTAGTATTTATCTTATTGTACTTACTGTAATGTATTCAAATTGTGTAGTATACTGATGTGAGGTATTGAAAGTTGCATTTTAAGGCAGAGCAGCATTCTATCCTATGTATAAAAGCCACTTTTTCACTGATCTATAAATTGACATTTGTGCCGGCTACTCTGAATTGTTCTCTGAGCATGAACACACAGATAACTCTATGAGACAGTGACTGCTTCTTGGAAATAAGTATAGAAAAGTGATTGCTGAATAACATAGAAATCATATTTTTGAAGTATCAGAAACTACAATGCATCCCACCACTTTGGTTTTACATCTGGAATCGGTAAGGATTTCTGTTCCTCCACATCTACATAACTTATGTCGTCATCTTGGCTTCCTTTTATAATAGTCATCTGAGCAAGAATGAGGTGCCACCTCACCATAGATGACTGGTGAAATTGGGTGTTCTCTCACATTTGCCTTTGGATGTTTTCTGTAGAGACATGTGTATTGAAAACCTGAATACAAGGCATGATTTGGTTATTAGTTTTTATGTTTAATACTGATTGGTAAGATTTCCTTCTTATTTTGGAGATGAACCCTATGTTCAATATATGACTTGCAAATATTATTGTTTTCCCAACCCATAGTTTGATGTTTCCTTTCATTGTTTGTTTCCTTAGTGTTTCAGAAGTTTATTTCAATGCAGTTCAGTACAACTATTTTTGGTTTTTTTTTGCATTTGTTCTCAATTTCATGATTATAAAATCACTGCCAAGACCAATATTATTTGCATTCTCCCCAGTGGTTTCACCTATACAAAGTTTTAAGTCTTATATGAAATAGTAGAAAATTGTCTTCATTGATTTTTGTGATTTTGCTTTTACTGAATAATTTTTATATATTAACTATACCTTCTAAAAGTAGACAAGAAGTTTCAGTGTTTTGTACTGACTATATCAAGGTCATATGGGAATCCGAAGTAATCACACCCTTCCAGATGTCCCTCCCTACTTTGGCAGCCCATTTGTTCTATTTACCTCTAGCTACAGGCAAACACTGAATTATAGGTTACTTTTAATTTGGGGAGAAAAATTAAATATTTCATACATAAAATATTGTGCTTATCTTAAATTCAGAATAATGATTGCCATTTTAAGTGTTACTATGTATTTGGACAGTTTTTTATTTTTTTTAAATTTGTTTCTGTATTAAGGACAGAGTCTACAAGTGTACAGAGTCTCACTACATAGATTGAACTCTTAATGATTCTCCTGTTTTCAGGCTCCCAAGCACTGGGAGTGTAGGCATGCATCACCATGCCCAGTTTCCATCACCTTCTCAGCATACCCCTTGGGTGGACACAACACCTCAGGCCATGGCTCAAGCTCCTGCCACTGCACTCTGCCTAAGGAGATACTTTAGTTCACTGTGGACAGTTCTTTCTAATCACTTACTAAATAGGATTCTACTATATACTTGTATTGTATTTTGATTATTCTTTTATCTATTGTTGGGCATTGGGTTTATTTTCTATTTATCTCATTTCTATATGAAACTTCTGTACAAGTATTTACATGATGATACCCTTCTATTTTATTTATTTATTGTTTATTTATTAGTTTATTTATTTTTGTATTTAGTACTGGATCTATAGGGGGCCACTACAGATCCAGCTTGTAGTGACCCGCCTGTTTTCAGCCTCTGAAGAACTGAGATTGTAGGCATGTGCCACCACATCCAGTCTCAGTCACTACCTCAGCTTGCCCCATGGGCAGAGCCAGCAAGGCTTTCCAGGGAAAGACTATCAGTCCTTACATCTGTCTAAGCAGGAGCTTTAATCCGCTGAGCGATCTGGCTGGCCCCGTATTCCTTTTCTAAGTATCAACATGAAATGGCATAACTGATAAGCTGTTTTACACTGTTATGCCATTTAAATTCCCATTAGTCCTATAGGATAATTTCAGCTGCTTCACATTCTTATCTATCTAGAACATCAGGGTTTTTCATTTTAATCTTTTTAATGTATAATTATAACTTAGAGTTAATTTAATTTACAATTTCCTTCATGTACAGTGATATTGACAACTGATTGTTTATTGTATTTCTGTTATTCTTCATTCAGCCTTCTAACATTCTCTGAAAACACTCTAATATTTTTATTTAATATTAGGTTCTTAAATGTTTAATATCTTAGACAATGTAATCATAATCAGATATATGTGTCAGCCCCATATTTACTAACATTCACAAAAAAATTTTTAAAGTTTTACAAAGTACAAATTTTATTATTTTTTATGTATTTTGTATAGTGTTTAGGGTCTACAGGATCTCAATACATAGATCAGACTTGAAGTGGATTCTCCTGTTCTGAGCCTCCCAAGAGCTGGGATTACAGGGTCATTGCACCACACCCATGCTCACTCACCACACAGCACACCCTGCGGGCAAGGCCAACATGGCATGTCAGGAAACAACCCCTGGCCCCTGTATCTGTTTAAGCAGGCACTTTAATGTGCTGAGCTATTTTAAAATTTATTTTAATAAGAAATAATTTTGACACAGTTTCAAAACATGTTAGTAGGACAGCCACAATAATTAATCCAATGTATATTGTCTTCATAGCAGTTGTTCACAGTACAAGATGCAGATAAGATAATACTTCTAAACACTGTTGGTACAAATAAGTCTTCTCATTGAACTAAGAGAAAGCAGTTGTATACATAGAGCAATATTCCATAATAGCAGTGGGTTACTGGCAGAACTGGCAATGTCACAAGTTGTTGACTGGAGCCTTTTATAGCTCAGCATACTAATCCAGCTTTACTATTAATACCTCATGGTTAAATTTTTTTCTGCTGTGTGGTTAAATCCAAGTTGAAGCAAGAAATATACAATACAACATGTAATTTTTATATCTGACGAAGTCAGTCATATCCCCTCAGGAATTACCTTAAAACCATCTACAGCGTTTTGTAGAACTGTCGTCAGTGTCAGCCATCTGGATGAGTCACGCGGATTGCTTTACCAATTTGTGCTCTGTTAAAATCTGAATGTTTTCTCTCTAGGTGATTCTCCTTATGCACACTATACATGGGTGTTCATCTCAGATGCCCATTTCTGGATTGAGTCTTTAAATTTTGGGACTTTAATGATTTTTAGTTCTCTATAAATTCTAGATAGGCGACCTTTGTCTGAATACTTATTAGCTAAAATCTTTTCAAAATTAGCAGGCTGTCTTTTCACTCTGTTAGTAATTTCTTTGGAGGTGAAAAAACTTCTTTGCCACAGGAGATCTCAGTTGTTGATTCTTTCAAGTGTTAAACGTGTATTTTGATTTTTGTCCATGAACTCTTTGCTTACTCCGATGTCTTCAAGACTTCCTCCCACTTTTTCTTCTAGGAGGTATAATTTTTCTCTTTTAATGTTTAGATTTTTAATCCATTTCGAATTTAGTTTAGTACATTGTGACAGACCTGGATCAAATTTTAGTTTCCAGGATGTGGAGAGCCAGTTTTTCCAGCACGATTTGTTAAATATCTTTCTTCCAGTAAACATTTTTGGCCCCTTTGTTGAAAATAAGGTGGCTGAGTGTGTTTGTGTTTGCTTCTGCATCTTCTAATCTGTTCCATTCATCCTGAGGTCTATTTTTTTTTCAATATCATGCTGACTTGATCACTGTAGCTTTGTGATACAACTTTAGGTCAAGAATTGTAATGCCTCCTGCCTTGTCTTTGTTGCCCAGGATTGTCTTTGAAATTCTAGGTCATTTCTGGTTCCAGATAAAATTTAGGAATAATTTCTCCAGGTCTGTTAGTTATGTTGATGGAATTTTGGTAGGACTTGCATTAAATCTGTGTAACAATTTAGGAAGCATGGCCATCTTCACAATGTTGGTTCTTCCTATCCAGGATCAGAGAATATCTTTCCGTTCTCTGAAATCCTCTAGGATCTCTTTTTTTCAGATACTGGGTAGTTTTTATTGAAAAGGTTATTTACTTTTTTAGTTCGGTTATTTCCCAAGTATTTCATTTTCTTCAATGCTATTGTAAAATGTATTGTTTCTCTAATTTCTTTCTCAGTGTGTTTGTTATCTGTGTAAAGGAATGTTATTGACTTCTGTATGTTGACTTTGTATCCTACTACACTACTGAATTTGTGTGTTAGTTCTAATACTTTTGGCGGAGATTTTTGGCTCTAACAAGTAGATTTTCTGCAAATAATGATAATTTAACTTCTTCTTTACCTATTTTTATTCCTCTTATTTTTCTCTCTTGTCTAATGGCTTTAGCTAATGCTTCCAGAACTATGTTGAATAGGAGTGGTGATAAAGGGCATCCTTGTCATGTACCATATCTGAGAGAAAAGAGTTTAGTTTTTCCCCATTTACAATTATGTTAGCTGTTGGATTGTCATAGACGGCTTTTACCAGATTGAAGTAGCGGCCCTCTCTTCCAATTTTCTGTAGGACTCCTAACATGAAGAAATGTTGAACTTTGTCATATTTTATACTCTATATTATGCAATGTTTCTTATACTCTATTTCTATTCTTTGACAATTTGATTTGGAATAAAATGTTTTAAATAATCATAAAATTGTATGCATTATTATAATAAATCTTTCAATGTATATTTTTTTCTGTGTGTGTTTCAGCTATTAATTCATTTCCTCTCAACTTTATATGAACTATTCAACATATAGTCCATGATAAACATCGAAATTCCTTTTAACTTTTCTCACTTAAGGGAAGCAGTGTATCTTTTGCAGTAGAAGAAATAAGATGCTTTTCGCATTTTCTAGTGAGGTGTAGGTGATGAGACTACCCAGCTAATGCTTACCGCAAGTCCTCTGCATCTTTGTAATCTAGCAGCAGACCAGCAATAACTTTTGCTCTGCCTATTTTTCTTGGAAAGCACACTTCGCAATTTGCACAGACTCAGAAAATTCTCCACAAGACTTAAATTTAAGATGATTTCCTTGTTTTGTTCAGCAACTTCAGAGGAGCTCTCATCTGGAGGATACCTTATAAGTTTTGGTTATCCACAGTGCTACACGCATTTCCAGTGAGCAATAGACTACTTTTTTGTCTCCTGGATGTAGTTGGGCTGGGCCTGGTATTCAACTCAGCAGCACAACACCTGTCAGACAAGCAAGAAGTCATGAGTTCAACTCCTAGAAAAAAAAAAAAAAAATATATATATATATGATATATATTTGGACTATCTCCTAAGACTATAGGTAGTGCATTTAACCACTTTTGCAAAAGAAATAAAGGATTAAAAGATAGAAAACTAATCCAATTAAGTGTACAGAAGTGGAGTCATTGAAAAATGATTAGACTTGATAAGTCCTTCAGGGCAGAGTCCATATTTATTTTCTTTTTAAAGAGTATATCAAATAGTATAAGAACATTAGAAATAATATAGAATTTCACTGAAAAAAACTACAGCTTCAACAGTGGTTGCCATATTGCACAATGTTGTCTACAGATTAGTAGTTTACGTTACCAGGTATAAGCATATGACCTTGTTAAAAAAAAAATAAAAAAATAAACAAAAAGTCATCAAATCTAAAGAGGAACCCCCCCAAAAATTAAGCATTAATTGCTTCTTTCAGCAGACTAGCACAAATCAGCAATAAAATTATCCAAGCTATACTGTGTATGCACATTAATGTATCTTTTCCCCTTCTTTCTGTGTCATTTTCCTCATCCCAGTTGTCTCTTCCCTCTGAGCAAATAATTTCCCTTTCACAATATCTATTGTACCTTTCAATTTTATTTACTCTTTCAAGTTCTTATATTGATGCTCTATGGTCTGATTTATTTCTCTCATAAGTATGCTCTCTAGTTGCATCTATTTAACTATAAAAACCTCAAATTAGTCTATTTTTATGGCTGAATAATGTTCCATTATGTAAAAATACCACATCTTTCTTATGGACTCCTCAGTTGATGGACATGTGGGTTTTTTCCAAGATTCAGCTATGACAAATTCTGCTGCTATAAATATAGATGCACATATATTGCTGTGAGATGATACTTTCAATTCCCTTGTAAAAGAGGAGAATAGCTAAGTTAAATGGGACCTTCAATCCTAGCTTTTGGAGAAATCTCCACACTGATTTCCATGGTGATTGTACCAGACTACCCTCCCACCAATAGTTGGGAAGCATGCCTTTAGCCCCACCATCCATCTAGCATTTGTTATTGGTTGACCTCTTGATGATGACCATCTTTTCTTGGGTTAGATGGAATGTGTGTTGTTTAAATTTACATTTCTCTGTTGACCAATGATGTTGAACATTTTTTTAATATATTTATTTATCATTTGTATTTCTTCAGCTCAGAAGTGTATATTCATTACAGATGCCCATTTTTGGATTGAGTCTTCGAAGTTGGGACCTGAATTCTTTTAATTCGTTGTATGCTTATATAGAAGACCTTTCTTGGGGGGACAGGTGGCTAAAATATTTTTACAATTCGTGCTTTTGTCTTTACTCTGCTGGTGATTTCTTGTGCTATGCAGAAACTTTTCAAAGGATGAGATCTCAGTTGTTGATTCTTTGGAGTATTTCCTGTGTACTCTGGTTTTTGTTCTTATACTCCCTATTTACCACTATACATTCAAGATTTTTCCTCCAGTAAATTCACTGTTTCTTTCTTAATCTTTAAATATTCAATCCATATTGAAGTAGTTTAGTGCATGGTGATAGACATGGGTCTAATTCTAGTCTTCAACAGGTAGAAAGTCAGTTTTTCCAACATTGTTTTAAAGAGGCTAATTTTCTTCTAGGGAACATGATTGGCCCCACTGTCAAAGATAACATGGTTAAGTTGATTCCCCATCATCGATGTGGGTAGATGTATAAGAAGAAAAGGTGAGAACAGACAGCCCCAGCTGCATATACATTTGTCTTTTGCCATTTGCCTTTATCCTAGTGCTCTGCTACAAAGTAAGCCACTGTCGGATAAGTCCCCTATACTTTGCATACCCTGAAGTGTGAGCCAACGGAAATATGGCTTTTTCGTACTGTAACCTACCTCCAATAGATGGTTATAACTATGTAAAATAATTAATAATATGATTAATAAAATTAAGCAATTTTTCTTTACTGTAGAGTATTATATAGTTCCTTATATCTCATATTTTTATCTTAGTTAATATTTATTTTAAGTAATCATTTTCTTTTAACATTTTTTCTGTCTCTTGATTTGACTCACAGTCAAATAACACAGAGTTAGTATTTGTTGTACTCGCAGCAGAAAACATGCAAAATCTGTAGGTTTAGTTTTGCTTATTTTTTTTGAAATGACAAACATGCTGAGCTACTCACCAATTAGAAATGTGATGCTAGTAAGCCACAGCAAGCAGTGATATGATAATTAAGGAAGCTATCACCTGTGGCTGGTTATGATGAAGTGCCAGTTAAATCAAAGCACTGCAAAGTCAAGTGGCTGCTGAACCTGACCATTATGTCAGTGAGTATAAAGATGCATGCGTGGGTTGTATTATTGGAGTGCACTTGACTATGAAAGAAGTAAATGAAAGCTCAGGTCTTTAACTCTCACATCAAGTCATACTGTCGTAGGCAACTAAATTAGATAGAAATATTATATGCAGTCAGGGCCAGGCCCTCAAGGATGACATGGAAGACAAGGTGACTTTACAACTAGAGACAGATACTCCTCCACCATGGGTCAGATCTTAAGAGTAATTAAAAGCAACTACATAGTTCCCTAAAAAGGGGCATCAGGGATTGATATGCTAAATGAATATCAAATACCTTGAAAGAGCCTAGAGTCACGAGCCCAAGCCCAATAGGTGGTATCCTTGGCCGGCTTGCTACATGACTTGCTCTCTCATTAGATTCCAATTTTCATCAATTTTACCTGAGCAATGGTGCTTGTTATATCATTGGTTGATCATAGTCTTTGTCCCACCCCATGCCCACCTAGGCAATTTCCCATGTCTTCTCCACAACCTTAGACCAGCCTCACCACATGGTTTCCCTCTACAAAAGCCCTGGAGAAGTCAACCCCCTCTGGTCCCCCTTCTGTCCCGGCTCTTGGACAGAAGCTTTCTTTCACTTAATAAATCTATTCTGCTCATAACCTCCATTTGTTCCTGAAATTCATTCACTGGTTTTAGAGAACATGAACTCTTCAAGGTTGGGGATCAGTTTTCCCTGTATGAGAAACAGCTGCCATAATGTTGTAGGCAGCTGAGTTAGACAGAAATATTATAGGCAGTCAGACAGGGCCAGGCCCTTAAGGACAATATGGAAGGCAAGGTGACTTTACAACTAGAGACAAACACTCCTCTACCATTGGCCAGGTCTCAAGACAAGAGTAAACAAACATACTTCTGTAGGGATGGGCATCAGGGATTGATACTGTAAGTAGGTATCAATCACCTTGAAAGACCTGGAAAGAGTCACGAGCCCAAGCTCAATAGGTGGTGTTCTTGCCCACTTGCTACTTGACTTGCCTTCCCATTGGATCCCGAAATTAATCAATTTTACCTGAGCAACGGTGCTTGTAATCTCATTGGTTGAACATAGTCTTTGTCCCACATCATACCCACCTAAGCGAGTTTCCATGTCTTCTCTATAAAAGTCCCTGGAAGAGACAGCTTCCGGGGACACCCACTCGGGACCCCCCCTACTGCCCCTATTTTGGACAGGAGCTTTCTTTCTCTCAATAAATACGTTCTGCTCATTACCTCCATGTGTTACTAAAATTCATTCTTTGGTTTTAGAGAACACGAACTCTCCATCCCAGGTACTTTTCACGTAGGGGATCGGTTTTTCCTGCACCAATAACAGCCCTAAGAGAGTCTCTGATTTCTTATATACACATGATGTTGCTGAAAATATACCCAATATTCAATCTGAGTCTCTAAATTGTAATAATAATTAAATTGACAGTTTTCCTAAGATTTTCGTGTGCAAGTTAGGGAATTAGACAAAGAGAAAAAAATATAATGGACAACTAAAAGGCAAATTTGGTTAAATCCAGATAAAATTTACACTCTATAATTCCCTAATTATTCTTAGTCTTCCTCACGAATAAAAGAGCCTGTCAGTGTCTAAAACAACTTGCTCTCCCCAGGCAGTGCTATCACCACTAAGGAAGCTATCATCTGTGGCTGATATGAAAGCCTTGTGATAATCTCAAAGTACCTGATAAGAAAAAAGAAGTATTTCTACTTCATCCATATGGACATTACACACTGGTGCCAGGAAAGTATGTGTAGCATCAAGTATCGTCATGCTTCTGAGTCCATTTGTTATTGTTTGTGTCTAGTTGCTTCCCCCAACACACACAAAGCCTCATGCAGCCTTGGGGCAGCTTCTGGTATTTGTGGCTGATTACTGGGAGGGGATGCTGCATTTGCCTTGGGACAGGTAATTTGAATTACAGTACAAGGAGGGAAGAGAGGCTAGCTAGCTGCTTGATCAGTTCCCTCTCCTTTGCCCTCTTGTTATATGCCACTGCCATGAAAGGTTGTTCTCTGCCAAGTGCCAATCTGCCCTGGAGCCAGCTGAGTATGGACTGAAACCTCCAGTAACTATGAGCTGGATACACCCTTCTTTCTTTCATTTTGAGTGTTGGGTATTTGTCCGAGAAATGTGAGACGAGTAACTGAGACACGAGTGTGTCCCACGATAAAGTATTTACACAAAAATTAATTTCAAAACTCTGGGACTGTGCACTCAATACCTAGAAAGGTGGATTTTAGTGGAGTCTTAGGGTATTGTTCAAAATAGAGTGAAAGCAGTCACTACATCAACACACTGGACACCATCAATCTCTTTCCTCTGAGGCCCCATAATCTCTGTGAACAGGAAATTTGAGACTCTACTGAATCATAAGCTGCTACAGTACAGGCACATTTATTTCCTGTGTCCTCATTGACCTTGAAGGTATAGAGCCAAAATACTGGCTATTATTGTATACCTTCTTTTTCTCTGTTTGGACTGCCAACTGTAGAGATAAGGACCGAGCATCTTAAGTAGAGAACGATAAAGCCCAAGGACAGCTGTAGGGAGTTACTTGGAGATCCTGAAACCTGGATTCAAGGAAGCAGATAACTGTTTATTCTAATGGCTCCTTGATTGTCTCTCCCTTTGCTTGGTATGTTACTAGTTGTCTCCTCCTCTGCTTGGAATGTTTGCAATGAGCATTTGTATTAACCTAACCTTAGGTAAATGGTAAAAGAGGTAGTGATCTCTAGTTTATATTCCCCAAAGCAGTTATGCAAATTCCTTAGCCTGTCCTTGAATACTCAATAAAAGTAATATCCTTCGGTGGGTCGGGGCTCACTCAGAGAGAGACAAATCTCAGTGAGTTCTCTGAGCTAAATTCATTGGGTTTCTTGTCGTTCGTTTTGGCACTGACACCAGAACAACACAACAGCCGACTTAAGTTGTTAACCCTCCAGAAGAGAAGCTTAATGATATTATTCTCTACAACATAGGCACTTGAACTTAACATCACTATCTTTCTGAATATCCAATGCCTTAGACATAGCATGAGGCAAGTATTTTCAAACAGTTGTTAAAATTCTAAGCTTTAAATCCCTATAGAAAATAAAAGAAAGGAAGAAAGAAAGAAAGAAAGAAAGAAAGAAAGAAAGAAAGAAAGAAAGAAATCTTATGCATTATTAGACTGAGATTTAGGAACTTAACCATTTGCAATATTGTAGCTAAGGAGGGTAACCTAGAGAGAAAACATTCTCTTAGGCTTTCACATAGAGCAAATTCATCAAACAATGGCCGTGATGCAGCCAGATGCCTGACACTGACAAAAGTTCTGCGAACCACAGTATATGATTTCAGGGTAAATTCTGAGGGAATCTGACTGACTTAGTCACATACAAAAGTTACCTTTCTTTTTTTGTTGAATAGGTATTGCTTTATCTTGGTCTTAACTATCCAGCAGAAAAGTCTAACCATGAGGTATAAAAAGGAAAGCCAGATTAATATGCTGAGCTGTAAAAGGCTCAAGTCAACAGCTTCCAATAATGCCAGATGAGCTGATAATCCACTACTCTTATGGACTATTGGATTATATATACAGCTGCTTTCTCTTTGTGTAATGAAAAGAAAGATCTGCACTAATGATATTTAGACAAGAAATCATGTCTGCATCTTTTACCTTGAACAACTATGACAAATACAACATTATGCAATGTATTAACTATTGTAAAAACAATTAAAATCAAATAAGTAAAAAATACAAAAAGTCACTACATCAAACAAAGCCATAATTCTGTGTCTCATTTCATTTCCTGTTACTACATCAGAATAACAGGGTTCTGAAGCCTATGCAAGAGAAGTTCATTTGGGCTGAGTTTGCAAGAAGGATGAACTTTATATTAAGAGGCAATTTGGTGGAAATAGTGTTACTGTGTTGTAGCTGGGTAAAGACAAACAGGCAATAGCCAGAGGAAAAAACTGCATTTTTCTTGCATCAGGAGCCCTCACTTGTTATAATTAATTCATCCAGTGAAAATAGTCTTAATCAACAAATGTACCTTAATAGTCTCACCTCTTAATGCTGTTATAATGACAAGCATTTTCAGCTTGAGTTTTATGAGTGATATTCAAGCCACAGCTCTGCACATTTCCCTATGATTCCTAGTTACTGCATTAGTTTGTGCAGGTAAGGTTATTGCAATAGCTTTCTAATTTACTCTCAGCAATCTGTAAGCAGAAGTGGCCTAGTTTCAGTGAGGTTATGGTGTCAGAGCTTACTTGGTATAACATATAGGAGAAAATCAAAATGTAAAGAAGACAAGAGTTTGCCTGGAGTAATTATGTATGGTGTCTTTCCCTTCTCAATTATGTACATTAAGAATATTCAAAGACACCCTGCAGAAAGAAATTTTATACATATAAAATTAACATACAAGATTAATATATAATATCAATCTATTATATATATATATATACATATATATATGTAACATTTATGTGAGAGAGAATGAATTGAGGTATGATAAAATCAAAATGTCACCCTGACCTCAAACTATATGATGAGATCAAATTTTTCTAGATCAATAATCTAGAAATGTTCAACACAGCATTTTCTATTTTTCTTAGAAATCTTTAATACTTTATGTTCCATACCTTGCTAATATATTTAAGTATATGACATATTCTGGTTTATAATCAAATGGCCTCTCATAAAATCTCATACATGAGTAGGTGAGGCTTTGGGGCCAGGGAGATAGCTCCGTGGCACAAGTGCCTGCCTGGCAAGTGCAAGGTCATGAGTTTGAACCCTGGTCCCACCAAAAAAAAAAAAAAAAAAAAGAGTAGGTGAGGCTTCATGGGATTGACTAGATCATAGAGGTGAGATGCACATTACTAGGTAAATCGACTAATGAATTTGTTCAGTGTGGTGTTGGGAGGTCAAGTCTGATCAGAGATGGATAACTGAGGATGTGATCCATGGCATACATTTCCTCTCGCCTTTCCTTGACCTCTCTGTCTCTGTCTCTGTCTCTCTGCCTCTGCCTCTATCTTTTTATGTCTGTCTGTCTCTCTTTTTCTGCTTCCTACCTATCATGCTGTCCTTGTTTGTTCTTGGCCATACCCATCTACCAGGCTGCCCCATCCTGGAATTAAAACACACTTCCTATTTAGAGATATGGGTATCACGAGTTGTGTCTCAGAGATGAAAAAGTAACCAATTCATGAAGTCCATTTCAGATTTTAAATCTAAGCATTGCTTTATGTTTAAATTTTCCTGGGTATAAATATTGGACATAATTTATTTTTCAAATATTAAGAGACATTTGATTGGGCATGCTTCATATTTCAAAGGACTTTATATCTCTCTGACACCACAAATTGAAGTAGCTGGCCTATTAACAAGAACATTAATTTCTGCTTCAGTTATTTCCCTGAGGCATAACCAATATAAACATACATTAAGTTAAATTATGTTCACAGTTTAAATCTTTGAAATTTTGGGGGTCATAATCTTTTCAAAAATTCTGTGGGTCATACCTACATCGTATCTTCCTTTTGGCTATGATTTCTCAGGAATGATGTTATATTCAGTCTGACCTTATTAAAGTAGAGAGAAAGAAGTCTTTCTATGTATACTTCTGTAAACTGAGTTTTATTTTATTTTCATTTATGTATTTGGTACAGGGTCTCAGTACAGAGCTTGGACTCATAATGATGTTACTGTTTTCAGCCTCCCTATTACAGGAGTGCACACCATTGCCAGACTTGGTGGCCAGCTCAGTGCACCCAGGGATAAGGCCAGCACAGTACATATTCCTGGGATTGAACCCAGGTCTTTGAGCTTGCCTATGCATGTGCTTAGCTATCTCCACAGCCCACAAATGTCATTATAAATGGAAAAGAATAATAATATTTTCCCTAAATTTTGCATGCTCTTTTTATTCACAAGGATTTAAAAATCCTTAGTTGTAAATTAACAAAGAGACAAATACTCCCTATAATAATATAGTTGTATTATTTCTTTCCTCGTATTATAATTTTTGTTGTTGTTGTTGTTTTGTTTTGCAGTAATGGGGATTGAACTCAGGATCTTGCGAGGCAAGCATTTATTCTACTGAGCTATCTCCCTTGTCCTTCCTTACATTGTAATTTATTGTCACAAATTTAAGAAAATGCAGAAAATAGAGAAAGTTATATGAGTGCATGGAAAATAATCAAATATTCATTATGAAGATAATGATGATTTTCTCTATAATTGGGATAGCTAGTAAATCTACTTATGTAGCTGTGGAATACTAGCCAGGCATGTTGGTACCAGGAGTACAATCCTAGTACTCAGAAGGCTGAGGCAGGACAATGTTCACAGTAGAACGTTAGGTGGGCAGCACAGTGGATTCAAAGCTAGATTCAACTATATATTGATATGTTATTTCAAAAAAATGTGGAATACTTAGAAATCTTAACATTAGAATTAGTAGAAGCAAAATCTAAAATCCTTAACAACTGTATAAATCATATTTAAAACATTGCTTCATTCTTATTCTAATTGTGGACTATGGCTAATAATACATGAATATTGAATGCAATTGTCACTATCTCTACCTATTTCAATGTTTTTGCATATTTCAAACTTTTGTGTACATGATCTGTCAGTCTCTTGAGAATACCTAAATAGATAAAATAGATTTATATATAATCAAATTAAAATCACAGTCAAAAAGACTATTGAATTGAAATATTATTTACAATTATCATATGATTTACTATATTATACTGTGAAACAAATCTACCTTAATATACAGATATGTTAGCAATAGAGAAAAATTAATAATTTTGATATTAATGAGAAAATGGGACAGAGATTTTCATTCATTATGTAAAAATTTAACATTATATTTTGAGTGAAATGGAATTTAAAAATTAGTTCTATAAATAAAATTTTAAATCAGAAAGTCACACAATTCAATCTGTCCCATATTCAGAATCCCAAAATATTTCAACAAAAGTATTAGTTTAAAAAATAAATAAAGAGAATGTTAATCCATGGAAACGTTTTTAACTGGATCAATGTTTAAGAATAGATAGTAAATTAACAATTATGTCTATATATTTTTTCTTAAATTTGAAAGCAAGATACCATATGTTTTGTTTCCTTATTATACACATTTTAAGTAGAGTATCTATATGTAGATTTCTCTTTTATATATTGGAATATACACTTAAATAATTAATTATTGTCAATCATTACTTATTTAAATGTACAATATAAGCCGGGCATGGTGGCTCACACCTGTAATCCCAGGACTGCGGAGGCTGAGGCAGGAGGATTGGTGTGAGTTCGAGACCAGCCAGGGCTATAAAAGTGAGCTTAAGGCCAGCCTCAACTGCATAGTGAGACCCTGTCTCAAAAATACAAAAAAATAAATAAATAAATAAATAAATAAAATAAATGTACAATATATAAAGGCATTTTGAAAGATTTTCGTATAATATTTTATATGAGAAAATGATAGGTCAGAATATTTCTAAATATAAAGATATGTCCACAATCCTGATCAATAGAGTATCCTCTTCAATTATATAAATGAGAAATTATGAAAAGATATTCTACTAAAAATATTGAAATAAAGAAAGAAAACACAATATTTTATGTTTTGATCTTGCTTTTCATCCATTAAGTCATCATACTCTTTCAATTAGAGAATAAACCCATATATATCTATTACTGACATTTTGTCCTCTCTATCTCTGTCTGTCTGTCTCTCTTTTTCTGTCTCTCATAATTATCCTTTATGCTTCATTGATTTTCTATGGTGTTGTGTTTTGATCCACTGATTATTATTTTTGGCGTGGTTACCATACACATTTTGTATTCACCATGGTGATTAGAAAAGCCATCTCTTGCTCATAACAAAGTATTTTAAAATATTAGTAATTTAACATCAATGATAAATATAGAGAAAATAAAAAGGGAGAACTTGTACTAATTTAAAAAATACTAAGCTGGGTCTGAGGAGAATAAGTGCTTATTAGAATAACATTCAATAGCCGGGCATGGTGGCTCACTCCTGTAATCCCAACACTTGGGAGGCTGAGACAGGAGGATCGATGTGAGTTTGAGACTAGCCTGGGCTACCAAAATGAGCTCAATGCCAGCCTGAACTGTACATCGAGACCCTGTCTCAAAAAAACACACAAAAGAAAAGAAAGAAAAGAATAATATTCAATAGAATAAGTGCTTTTCTGGCAAGTGCAAGGACCTGAGTTCAATGCCCAGTTCAAAAAAAAAAAAAAAAAAAGTAGAAACTTAAGCTTACACTACATAAGGAAGTTTTCTCTGAGAGAGGATCTCATTTTGTAGTACATGTTGGTCTTGAACTTACTATGTAGCCCAGGTTGACCTCAAATTTGAGATGGTCCTCCTATTCAGCCTCCTGAGTGTCAGTATTACTGGTGTACACCACTGTGCCTGGCTAACTTCACGTTTTGAAGCCCATTAACTAGAAGTATTTCTGTTAACAGAGATGGAGTTGAATCATTTGTGTCTGTGAGTTTCCACTTTCCCCGACAAGAAACTCCATGCATGGTCACTGGAGGCAGGAAATACTCGAAATCATTTGGTGTTGAGTTGCACCAGTTTGCCACTTATTTCCAACAGAGGCTTGTACGTGCTACCGCTTTCTCCCCCTGGAAGCTGTCTTGCCTTCCTCAAGACTGAGGGAGGTATTCTCTTGGGTCTGCAAGCTTGGGTTGCACTGGAATATTGCAACAGTGGGAGTCTTCACAGGCTCAGTGGTGCTTATCAGGCTCATGCCTGGACTGAAGATGATGAAACCAAAACTTTAATCTACCCTATGAAAATTAAGACTCCAGCTCGTGTCAGGGTAGGTCCAGCGGCTCGATTTGAGAATAGTAGCAAAGATAGGCTTTTGCAGTCTACTTAATGTCAATTTTTCCTAAGGCTGGCCCATCACTCCTTTGTGCTTAAGTTTTTACCTTATTCACCAGTGTGTGGAGGTTTTTTTTTTTTTTTTTTTAAAGAATTTTATTTTATTTTATTTTATTTTATTTTATTGTTTAAGAACCCTTGCTTGTTTATTCACTCATTTTTATGGCCGGCTCAGCCTGCCCTGAAGGCAGGGTTGGCGCAGCATGTGGTGCCAGGGATCGAACCACGGTCCCTGAAGCCGCCCAAGCTTTCCCAAGCAAGCACTCTAGACCACTGAGCCATTCCGCTGGGCCCCTGGAGTCTTCCTTCTTATAAATTAGTTTGTCTGAGGTTGCGACTCAGGTTTTGATAAAAGAAAAATCAGAAGGTCAATTAGTGATTACTGAAGTGGAAAAGAGACTGTGGGATCCTAATTGGTACTGGGTTTCATAATCAAAGGCCAAGTACAGGTTTTAATAATAAGTGCTGTACTTGATTCTCGTGTCTTTACAAGAGGGATACATTTTTCTATACTATGGCAATTGAAGTTGGGGTAAGAGTGACAAGAAAAACTCATACCTTCCACCGTCTATGTGTGTGTTTTCTTATCATGCTTAAAGCAGAAACTGGAATGTCATGTGGCTTCCTAACTTGGAAAATAAACTGGCATGTGAATAGATATTCATATTTGTGGTTTTCTGTTGAAATGGTATCATGTTAAAGTGGACAACATATTTCCCCATGTCAGTCATGTATAGAATCTTACTTCATTTTTTGCAATATTACATAATTTTATTATAACAAAAATGAATATGGAGAGTTCATGAATAAATTACACATGCAATTCTTGCTTGCTTTTCTTACAGTGCAGAGAAACAGATGCAGATAGTGGGTAAAATATATCTGTCATTGAAGCAGTGGAAAAGGAAACAATCTATACTTTAGAATTTGAAGAAGTATGGCAGCACATGCATAATATACATATGATAATTCCCTGCAGAGTCTTAATTAAGTGTACGAAATCTACATCATACATTTAAGTGTGAATACATTTTATGTATCAGCATTACCACAAAAATTCACTGTCTACAGTATTTATAAAAAATGAAGACATCAAGTAAGTAGCATACCACTGTATTTTAAAATTTAAATATAGCCAGCACCAGAAAAATAATTTTAAAAATGGGAACATGAATTAAGGAAAATATTTTTCAAAGACCATAAATTCTTAATATCAAGTGAACATAGACAGTTACATGTCCAGACACATATATGTATACCTAGTTCATATGTACATGTGCAACATATACTCAATTCACAGGAAAATACTTTAAAGCTATATTAGACAAGTGTCTATCATAACTTCATAAAATAATTTTAAAAGTTGACAATATTAATTTGTATACTGAAATAATTTCAGTAAGAATATTAAAAAATATTTTGATTAGATTTTAATGTCTTAAATTAGTACACATTCATTGAAATATGTACTAATCTATGTAAATATCATCAGCATACTCATTTTATAGTCAAGAAATAATGCATATCAAAAATGAAAAATTTACCTAACTTTGACAGAGGAAATTTACAACTCTTAATTCTTTGTCAGATACGACATTTTTCTTTCCATATGCCATGTTATGGGTTAAAGTGATTTATTGTTCTCAACAAAAAGCGGGCACTGAGCAGAGATCAAGGTTTCTACAAATAGGATGTACATTGACTGGTGATCTGGAGTGGTGAGGCAGTAAAATACTGGACGGATCACACTGTTGGCAGGAGGAAGCTGCACAGAATCAGAGCTCTGAGTTTTATTAAGCCTCCCTCCCCTACATTGTTAAGCAAGTAAAAGTAAATCAACCATAAAATTACCAAAATTTCTGAAGTTAATTCCATAGGTTTTTCAAAGCCAGGGAGATTTTAATCACTGGTATATGTGGAAGAAAAACATTGCTTATTTCTAACTTATTATTCAAAGTCTCTCGTGCTGTAAAGGCTTGTAAAGTTTTGGCCTATTATTGGTAGAAAAACTATGTTATTTGATAACTTTCAGCAGTTCTTGAATTATTAGATATCTGACGACTTCAAGTTTCTATGTAAACTTTATTTTATCTGCTTTGTTTATCCCCCCCCACTGCCCGCGGGTATAGGTTATTCAGTACAAATGTGTAACACATACTACTTGATGCTTGATGGGGTACTCATCGTTTCTTCATGCACTTATTTGAGACATAAGAAATGGATTGTAAATTTTTTTTCTAAATTTATTTTTAGAACAGGGTCTACAGAATCTACAGGGTCACACTAGGTAAATCAGACTCATAGTGATAGTCTTTTTTTCAGCCTCCCAAGTTCTGGAATTACAGACACATGCCACTACTCTCAATTTCATTCTCTGTCTCAAGGTGCCCCAAGTATGAGTCCAGAAAGGCAGGCTGGGCATCGAATCCTGGCCACTACAGACTGTAAATGCTTACCCACACATGTATAAATTTTTGACAATATTAATCTTAAAATTAAAAAAAAAATTACATATGGGATGCTTCCTTTGCTAATCCTTTGAATTAAAGAAATATACAGTTGTTTGGGCTTTAATGCTAAACCATGTTTTATTGTTTGATCGGCATCCACTGGGAGCCTACAACAGTACCCATTAGAGTACAGTTAATCAGCAATGCATCAGGGAAATAGCTGAAGTACTGACTAAGGAGATGATATGAAAATAATCATAGCAATTAAAGAACCCAAATAAATAAGGATATAAAAATTGTTTATACACTAATGGTTTCAGTCATAAAGTTGTATAATGTACTGTTTCAAATGTATATGTTATAAAATTGTTTGTACCATGATAAGTCAATTAAAAGTGAGAGAATCAATGTTGAAAATCGGAAAGGGAATACTTGAACTATCTATAAAAGTTGAACATAAACTCATAGAAGAGTTCATCTTACTAAACTTAACTGCAGTGTAAGAAGTTAACTTTCTTCTGTTTGATGCCAATGAAGTCAGCCTTCAATATTGCCCACTATAAATCCAATTGTTGATGTGACAGCATTTCTATCTGAAGTACTGTATGGCTCTTCATAAGATTCTCACACACAGTTCACTAACATGTACATAACACAGGATCTTTTACTGCATTAGTTGGATGAATTATCAGAAATACTTAGTGTATCCAGATTTTGATATAAGAAAGAACCTTTCAGATATATGCATTCTAATTTTATTATCAAAGTATTTTGAGTGTTTACATTTATAAAGTAATTATTCTTAAAGTAAGGCATTACAACATTACAGTACTAGATGTGAAAATACATATTTTATTGCTATTAGTGTGTATGATTTTGGACTTAGTCATGTGGTTTGGATACTTGCAATTTAGTTCCATGGTATATCCTGGACACTCACAGGCCACAGCATGTGATAGCAGCAGATATCTAGCTCCTAAAGCTGGTGTTAAATATGCAAAACAAGACAATTAAAAATGGGGACAAATAATCAGGAGTCATTCTAAATCTACAGAGAATGATCGATAATTGTAATAATTTCACAAATTTATCTCAGTTACTTTTCACATAATTTTTTATCTTTTCATTAAATTTATTTTGTGTTTCACACTTCAGTCATTTATATGATAACTCAGGAGTGGACCAGTGGAATTTCCAGCAAAATCTTGTTGTGTTGGGCTGAGGAGATACCTCAGTAATCTAAGCACCTGCTTGGGAAGTGCATAGATGAAGGTTTGATCTTGGGTACAGCATACCAAACCTAGCCCAGAACCTAGCATGCCCTGTGCTGGCCACCAAAACTGGGAGTGGTGGAGAATTATAGAATGCAAGTGCTTAGGAAACTCACATAGGACAATCACTATGAGTCCAAGCTGCATAGTGAGACACTGTATCAAATAAATAAATGATTTTTTTTTGTCTTTTTGAGACAGGGTCTCACTATGCAGTTGAGGCTGGCCTTGAGCTGACTTTTGTAGCCCAGGCTGGTCTCGAACTCACACCAATACTCCTGCCTCAGCCTCCCAGGTGTGTGAGCCAACATGCCCGGCTTTAAATAAATGATTAAAAGTATCATATTACCATAATTACTGTTCTTATTCTGAGTCATAATATCCTGCAAATAAAGTGAACAGAGGTTTACTTTGACTCTCAGGCTATAGAAACTTCATTTCATAGTCAACTGGCTCCAAGGCAGAGCAGCATAGAAGATGGGCTGTGCTGAGGAGAAACAGCTTATGGCATGAAGTTGGGAAGCTAAGAGAAATTAAAGGAAGACAGGGAAGGTACACTCTTACCATCTCCTGTGGCTTAGCTTTGTAAACTAGGTATCAGCTTCCAATATCACATTCAGCTACAATGTACTCACCAAAAGACCCATGCACAGCCAATCTTGAAAAATGCATTTTAGTCAGTTTTTAAGGGAAGAAAAAATCCTAAAAATTTTTACCTTACTACAATGTCCAAGTTCAAACTCTACCATGAGATTGAAGGCAAACTGACAGCTCTGAGACACTGTAAAAATCAGAAGAATGTTAAACACTTCCAGCATTCAGAGACAGAATGTAGACTGTATTCCCAAAAGGAGAAGTGGGAGTATAGCAAAAGAGCAACCAAAGGAAGACTAAAACCCAGTTGGAGACATAGTAAATGATCTAGTTTCATGTTCGGTGCCAAGAGCAACTTGTAGTGAGATAGGAACAGCAGCAACTTTGATGGACTGCCCCAAGATCTGAATGGTTCCATACGTTACTGATGTCGGTTGTGGCATACTTGGTTTCTCTCTTGGGCTGCCTTTGCTCATTTTTTCTTTTTTTTTTTTTTTTTTTTTTTGCAGGACTGGGGTTCAAACTCACAACCTTGCACTTGCCCAGCAGGCACTTGTGCCTTGGAGCTATCTCCCCAGCCCCTGCCTTTGCTCATTTTGCAGCTTTCCTCAGACATTCTATATGCTTGAGTGCTCCAAGCTCCTGGGTTCTCCACTGCACTTTTGGCTTCACTCTCATGGCTTTAGGAAACTTTATACACTGCCCTCCTAGCAGCACTACCTATCCACTTATACCTCCTTCTGAAATCTGGTTGGAAACTCCCTGACTCTACACATTTTAAATTCTGAATCCACTTAACATTAGCGCCACATAGATGATGCCATACTCTGCCACTAGTTGAAGAAATAGGAGGTCGGTTTTCCATCATGACTATCCAAGGAGTCATGTGTCTGCATGGCTCCACATAGCAAACTAGCTCCTAGGGAATCAATACCATAGGTACTTCTTCTCTAGCAGGGTACGCTGAAACTCTCTTCTGAAAGGAAAATATTTTACTTCTGTAATAGTGAGACAGATAGAGGGCACCTTACTGATTTCTTATACTCCCTAACTATCTTCTTTAAAACTACTTCACTTATTTCATTGTTAATCTCTATAGAAAATAAGCTTCCTATACTCCACCTTTGCAGGCCACTAATTTACCACAGTAAGCTTTCTGGCTGAACTAAAAATATATTCAATCATTCATTTCTGTCTTTTGCCATTGATTCTTAACTCACAACTCAAAAGCCCCAACACTGTCCATGTAAATATCTGAATGTCCAGCTATGGTAAAATGCTCTGCAGGATTAGTTGGTACTATTGCCTTAGTCTTAGTGTCCTGTAAAGACACTGAACATGAGCAAAATGTAAACAAATACTCTGCTTGAGAATATCACATGGCCTGTAATGCAACCGCCCATAGTCTTTCTTTCCGAAAGAAATCTCCTGATTAACATAGTGTTCTAAACAAAATCACTCACTAAGCTCAGCTTACAGAGTTGCTGTGTACGTGCAATCTGCAAGAATTTCCAAATTTCTCACAAAAGCCATTTGTAAAGGCTTCTTTATGTTGTGGTCAGGAAGAGACAGACATCACTCCACTTCTCTGGCATCAAAACCTTTCTGAGTTAGGACTCAGTATAAGAACATATTTAATGATATTATTACTCTGCAACAGAGATAGTTAAACTTAACACCACTATCTATCTGAATATAAAGCCCCTCAGATATACTGTGTAACTGTTGTTTTCCAAAAACCATGGATATTCTAAAATTTAAATCCCTATAGAATATTAAAAATATAATCAAACATTTTTACACAGAAATTTAGAAATCAAAACAACATTATAGCAGGAAAATCCTATGACTTTTTTCATGTCTCTCATTTTCTTTTATTACTTTTTTATGCAAGCATTTACTTTAAAGACAGTATATCAATAATCGATATGACATTAGAAGCAGTACGCATTTTGAAGATCACAATATTTGAAGCATGGTTTAAGTATTACACATTGCTGTCCTCAGTGTAGTTGCTTAGTTCACAGATATCAGCATATAGAGTTATTCAGGATGAGAATAACTCAGGTTTTCAAAAACCTGATGGAGATTCTTAGGACCATTGCCTTAACCATCTTGTTTATATAAATGTATGGTGTTGCCCCTACCACATTTCTTAACATTTCTTCTTTCTCTGTCTTTGTTGTTCAATCCTTAATTTCTCCCTTTCCATTTAACCATGTTGTAGCTTACAATTTTTTATTTCCTCTTTTGAATTCTTACACTTGGTAGACAATACAGTATTTACATGTGTGGGTCTGGTTTATTTAACTAATGATTATAGCTTCAACTTGTATCCACTTACCTATGAAGGCTTTGAGTTTGTTTTGCTTTATAGCTGAGTAATACACCACTGAATAAAAACACTGTATCTTTTTCATCCATTCCTCAGGGGATGAGCACTTTGGTTGTTTACAAGATTTGGCTGTCCCAAATTGTGCTATTATAAACATAGGCAGACATATATCACTACGTGAAGATATTTTTAGTTCTTCTCGCAAAAGAGGCACAGCTGGATTGAATGGAATTTTCAGTTCTAGATTTATGATGATTCTCCACAACGATTTCCATAATGGTTGCACCAGTCTATATTCCCACCAGCAATGGAGAAGGATTCATTTTTCCCCAAACCTCTCTAATTACTCAGTCCTGAGATAAACTTCCTGTCTGGCTCAGGTCAGCTATTAGTCACTAGACAACATTGTGTCGCATGTTACTAACTTTTCAAAAGTATAAGGAAAAGATATATGTGTATACACAAGAGAGTTAGAATACATATACAGCTAATTTCTCTTCATTCACTGAGAAGAAAGATTTATACTAATATTATTAGGTGAAATATTATGTCTATATCTTGTCCTCTAAATAATTACTACAAAGACAATGCACAGCATATTAATTATGACAATTGTCCAAGTAATCTGTTTCGAAACTGTTTCTTTGCCATTTTATCTTTTTTTTTCCTCATTAAAGTGAAAGATTAAAAAGAACACATTTAGTAGAAAATATACACTATATATAAAGAATTACAATGGCTTCCTCCAAGAGCAATGGTAAGAGAATGCAAAAGAGCCACCTGTGCCCTGGAGTGAAGCGTTGAGTCAAAGTCAAAGATCTGGTGAGCAGTGGACACGAAGGTCTGGGTCCTCAGGAGGAAGAACAGTGTCTAAATATCAAGGTCAAGGAAACCTGACTGGAAACCTCAAGACAAAAGTTCAAAGGGGTACTTGAAGTGTGGAGGTTCTCTTAAGAGAAAAGGGAAGATATTTTTTCTCTTTTTGTTCCATCCAGGTTATAAGACTATTGATGGCACCCACATGCGGGTTGGGCCTTCCTACTTTGCGCCAGCCATTATTTTAAACCCAGAACTATGCTAAACTCATGTTAAGCACTTCAAATTCAAATAAAAAATATGACTTAAATGTGAGCATTATTGAGTTAGCCTAAGGGACACCTGGGTAGCCTAGGGAGCATCTAGTAATTTTAAGGAAGATGTAGAAGTTAAAATATGTATAGATGTAGGCATTGCTATAGTGTGTACAGACCTACCATAAATGAAAGTGACTGACAAGGGCCGGCCAAGTTCAGGGCTAAGTTACAAATCAGAGAAAAGAGTGAGATTCTATTGTTCTATGACTAGTGTTAAATATAAGAGAATGACAAGGGTATTTTCTTCTATTTTCTATGAAAAAGTTTTGTTTTGTAAATTAATTTTTGATTTTGGTAAAGGCAGTGTGACATAATACAAGGTCTCATAGTTTGGATTAAATATAATTTTTTCAGATTGCACATACAATTGAAATATATTAGGTTTTAATGATTTTAATTTAATAATTAATTAATAATTTTTAAATTGTAGTAGCACTGTATCTTTTTATTTTATATTTTTTTCAGGAAGATTTGTATTACTTTTATTAAGCAATAACAATGTGGCAGTTTCAAAACACATTAGTAGTACATTCCCAGTAAATGATACAATGCATATTGTTGTCCTTATAGTATTTATTTAGATCACAAGATGCAGACATAATTTTTATAATCATTATTGATATAAAAATTACTTCTCATTGAACTAAGAGAAAGTAGTTGTGTGCATAGTCAATGTTCCATAATCACATTGGGTTATCAGCAGAACTGGCAATGTGGGAAGCTGTTGATTTAAGCCTTTTACAGTTCAACATACTAATCAAGCTTTACCTTTTATGCCTCATGGTTAACTTCTCTGCTGGCTGGTTAAGGGCAAGTTAAAACAAGACCTGTATAATGAAACATATAACTTTTGTGTCTCCCAAGGTCAGTCAAATCCCCTCAGGATTTACCTTGAAACCACGCACACTCCTTTGTAGATCTGCTGTGTCAGCTGTCTGGATGAGTCACGACCATTGCTTCACCATTTTGCTCCCTGTGAAAGTCTGTGAGAATGTTTTCTTTCTAGGTGACTCTCCTTAGGCACAATATATATTGCTGAACCCTTTTTTCTGTGGCCCCAAAATCTCCTTGAACAGAAAATTTGGGACACCACTGAGTTATAGGTTATTACAGCACAAGTTCGCTTATGTCCTGAGTCCTCACTGACCTCGCAGGGCTAGAGCCAAAGTATTGGCTATCCTTGTAGCCCTTCTTTTCCTCTAACTTTTGGTCTTAACCCTCCAGAAGAGCAGCTTAGTGATACTATTACTCTATAACACAGGTATTTGAGCTTAACATTACTGTCTTTCCAGGACTTTACTTACACTTTTTTCTTTATCCTCTGTTTGAAGTATTTTGAAATTATTCTAAAAAAAAGTATTAGCTTGACTCCAGTTGTCTTTATGATGCAGAGGTACAATCCTCCAACATTTAATACAATAATATACTAATTCTTTTAACTGCATCATTGTGTTTGTGTGTGTGTGCTAAAATTGTGTTAGGTAGGTCCATGAAAACAATTCTTCCTTCTGTTTTTCTCAGTTTTTACATTTTTTTTCACTTTGTCATTTCTTTCCAAATTTTGTACTTATTTTTTGGTCATCTGTGGACTTAAATACAAAACCCTAATGGATAGTAATGCTGGACCAGCGAGTCAGCTCAGTGGTCTAACGTCCCTGCTTAGGCAAGCTTAGGTAGGAGCAGGGGACCACAGTTCAGTTCCTGGCACCACATGCTATGCCAAACATACCCTCAGGGTGGGCTAAGCTGGCCCCAAAGCACCAAAAAATTTGTAAAGTCAAACAATTAGCATATTAGAATCATTTAACATGAGAAAGAAATTAAAAATGTTATGTTAAAAATTCAGTAAGCACCGACAAAATATTACTAGTATCCCTAAAGCACTCAGGAGGTTCATTTCAGTCACTGTTTCACACCAGAGATTCATGCTGGATTTCCCTGTTTTGGGCTGACATTATTGAAGATACGCAGTAAGGAGATTCCTAAAAACACTAAAAGTACATGGCTCTGTGTCAGTTTCTACTATCTTGGGGAAAAAAAAAAATGGGAGAAGCACCACAGAAATGAGATCCTTTTGAGAAAAAGCATGTCAGTATATTACCATAGACAAGGATTATATGGTAATGTATCAAATTAGTATGTATTTTCATTGAAAATATATCATTCATTATTTGAAATATCTCAAAAAATATTCCCTAAAAATTCTTCTTATACATGAACTCACATTTTAGTCTTTTTTTTTAACTTATTTATTTATATAACTCAATTTAAACTTAGTAATTTAATAACAGTAAAATAGAATTAATGTGATTTAACTTTTAGAAAATACTGGTGGTGCCTGTAAACAAACTTATTTTATCTTTTCTCAATTTTAGTCAAAATTTCAAATAGAAAACCTTCTCAGTGCTTCATACTAATAATTTTTCCCTCTGTATACTATTAGAATGACAATTTTATATTTATAAGTCATATTAAATTCATGTGAAATATGGATGGTTCTGTACAGAAATCTAATTTTTTTTCTAATTTTTAATATCTGTATACCTAGTACTGATATATATATATATAATATTATATATATAATTATACATTATATAATATTGTATATATAATATGTATATAATGTTACATTTTATATAGAAAATATCCTAATTTGTTTTTGTCTTATCAAGAAATTAAATTTGGTGTATTTCATTGTATCTGTTGTGTAATTGTTTTCTATGTTAATATTTTTCTTGGGCTAGGAAGAGAACTTAGAGGACTAAGTACCTGCTTAGGCAAGCACAGGGACAGGCGGTCAATCCCTGGCACCACATGCTGTGCCAGGCCTGCCCCTGGGCATGCTTCACTTACCACCAAGAACAGGATGGTGGTACATGCCTGTAATTCCAGCACTGGGGAGGCTGTGTCAGGAGGATCACTACAAGTCTGAGCTACATAGCAAACCCCTGTACTGAATAAATGAATAAATAATTCTTTAAAAAAAAAAAAAGAAAACCCAATTTGGTCTTGGTAAATATCAAAATGCAGGTGGGTGGTTCTCTGTTCCTTTTGATGACTTGCACTGATCTGGTATGGGTGGCTTAAGGTTTTAGGATTGTGACTGATCATTTCAGCAATCATTTTACAGCACATACTATACTGAACTGTGAAAACAAACTGCATTTTGGCTTATAGCTAGCAATTCTATAAGCTCAAATACATTAAAGGTGATATAAAATAATCATACATGTAAATGAGCATTAATATTTTATTGAGTCATTTGAAAGTATAATATTTTATACCCTCATGGGACTTCACTCTGCTTGGATTTGCTAATATGGGGAATTAAAGAACAAGTGTGTCAAATTAAATAAAGATTTAGAATGGGGGAGATGTTTTTATTCTGCCAGAGAGATTAATATCATTTTAACTCTCCTGAGTATTTATAATATTCAGCAATTCAATTGAGATTCAATAGATGGAAGAAAAGATAAAATATGATTATCTGAAATATTATGCATTAATGAAATGATTCTCATTTGTTTAATTGTATTGACAAATGTAAGAAATGTATAAACAAGTCAATCGTATGTAATGCAGAGAACATGGAACAGTGCTCTTTTCCAGACTCACAGATAAAAAGATGTTTAATTAATAGTAATTAATTTATAATAATTATGTGCTACTAATAGAATACTATATTTGTTAACTTGGATTATATAATTTCAATAATTTGCAATTGTTCTCTAACAAATCAAAAGATAATGTGTATTTTAGCTATAGTTTTAGTCATCTACTTTTTTTTTATTGAGATACTTGGGACTGAACTCAGGCCCTTGTGCTCGCCAGACAAGTGCTTATTCCACTGAGCTATCTCCCTGGTCCATTAGTGATCTACTTTTACTTATTTTATTTTATTTTATTTGTCTTTTTGAAACAGGTTCTCGCTATGCAATTTAGGCTGGCCTTGAGCTCACTTTTGTTGCCCAGGCTGGTCTCAAACTCACATTGATCCTCCTGCCTAAGTCTCCCAAGTGCTGGGATTACAGGCGTGAGCCACCACGCCTGGCTAACTTTTAAAAATGTAAATATTAATTACAAGAATGTTTCCATAGTAGATAATAAACTAAACATTAATGTATAATGTCTCATTAAATTTTGGGTTTTATTTTATTCAATATATTCCTGCTTGCATGCTGCATTTCTTAAAAGTAGATCAATTCCATTGAATTAGTTGATGTTAATCACACGAGAACACTAAATTAATGAATCTTTGCCATCAAGTGTATTGTTTTTCTAAATTCAACTTCTTATTTCAAAACAGTGCATAGGGCTGGCGAGATAGCTTAGTGGTCTAAAACACCTGTTTAGGCAAGCTTAGGAAACCGCAGGGACCATGGTTCAGTCTCTGGCACCACATGTTGTGCGAGTCCCACACCTGGGCATGCTGAGCCAACCGAGAGAGAGAGAGAGAGAGAGAGAGAGAGAGAAAGTGGCTTATTAAAATTATAAAAAATAAAAAGAATACACAAATATAAAGTAGTATACATATTTTAGTACTATACACAATTTCCAGAATTATTGCTTTTCAAATATATGAATGAGGGCCACCCAGATAGCTCAGCAGACTAAAGTGCCTGTTTAGGCAGAATGCAGTGGCTGGAGTTTGATCCCTTCATATTGTGCTTGCCCCACCTGCAGGGTACACTAAAATGGTGATTGAGACTGGGTGTGGTGGTGCGCTCCTACAATGCCAGAACTTGGGAGGCTGAAAACAGGAGGATCACTAAGAAGGAAAGATGGATGTATATATTTCAATGATGAAGCATCATGTTCAGAAAAGGAAATGACTAATTAGAATTTAATAATATGTAAGCATATTTTTCTTTCAATGTATTTTAAAAAGCTACTAATATATAATGCAATAATCATAAAGTTATATATGAAACAGTAATCATAGATTTGTAAAAAATTATCTACCATGTTTCATAAAAACTGAAATATGCTAGGATTAAATTTTGAAACTTCATCTCACTATTAAATTAACGTTACTCAGAAATTAATTGTGCTGAATTTGTGTGGCTACTGTTTTCCAAGTGAACTGCTAAGAGAGAACTTAAAAACCATGTTTAGAATCAAAGGCATTAAGATGATAAATTAAAAATAGTTATACTTTAATAAAAATCATTTCAATAAATGATATCCGATAAAGAATAGTAAAACTAAATGTTGCAACTGATAGTAAGTAGCAAATTACTGAATATAAATTAAACTTTAATTACCATATTAGTTGTGAATGTCTTAAACCTTTCTTACAAGTGGAAGAAATTGTTAGGCACTAAGACTTTAGTAAAATAGATATATGCATCCTACTGTACACAATATTAGCCATAAAATATCTATAGGTCTATCTGTAACTAATTAACTTGTATACACATATACATGTATATATATATGTATACAATATATACAATATATACAATATATACAATTATATATATATATATATATATATATATATATATATATATATTGTGTTTAGTAGAAGGTCACCAGGGTCTCACTCCGTAGATCCTACTCATAGTGATCTTCCTGATTTTAGCCTCTTCGCCTCTGGAATTATTGGCAAGCCACTATGCCTAGTCTCAGTTGCCATCTCAGCAGGCCCCCAGGGTTTAGATATGCCACTGACATAGAAGTAAACTAATGAAATTAATCCATGTTAGGTCTTTTCCTTCAGAGGACATTATGCAGAAAATAACTAATTATGTGTGGGAGCCCTAATTCCACACACTGGGAAGATCAGTCAGAAAAATTGTATGTCAGAGCCTGCTATGGGAAACCTAAAAGCCATCCCAAGTGAACAAACAGATTGATAAAGAAATAATAAATAAATACATATATATATACATAAATATGCTGAAATGTAGCTCAGTGTAAAGATATGGATTCAACCACTGCAATGCCATAATAATGACCGACTGACTCAATTAATTAATTAATTAATTAATATTGTAAAACTAAGAAAGCCCTAAGATACCTTTCATAAACTTGGTGAAATGTTTTCATACAGAATATATAACCACTTACATAATTATTATATAATGGAAAATGATACAATTAAAAATGGAAAAATTTTTAGTATACATTTCTTGAAAAAGGATCCGAAGATAGCAATTACTATAAGAAAATACGCTGAACACCTTTAACCATTTGATAAAAGTAAATAACATGCACAAAGATACATTTTCATATGTTCTTCGCTAAAAGACAAGAATAACATCTATTAAGGATATAAGAAACTGCAATAAGAATATTACTCATGAGAATATAAAATGATACAGCTATTGTGGAAGTCAGGGCATAAGTTCATTAAAATATTAAAGTATGGAGTTATCATCTGACATCAGTTTTGTTATCCCTAAATAATGCTATAGAATATGTGTACTACAAAACTTGTCAATAAAAATATTAAATCAATGTGATCCATGATGCTATATAAACAGTCCTTTAAATTCACAAGTCTCAAAAGACGTCATGTTCTCTGAAACACAGATTGATCTTAAATATCTAGAAAAGATCACATATATAAAGACATAAGATACATTTGCTTATCAGGCAAATAGAAGTAAGATAGTTGAGCAACAGTAAACATGGACAATGAGTTTTCGAAATGTTATAGGAATAATAAATTTGGTCTTAATGAACTTGTTTGAAAATTATTAGGTTGTATGTTTAAAATGTTTTCATTATTTTATGTTTAAAATCAACAAAATGTCTATAGTCTTTTAAAAATCTAAGCAAAACATGAGTAATCATTGAAAATATTAAGGAATTAAGAAATTTTTACATAAATGTTGACTAATCTAGATACATACATACATTGTATACTAAAAACTTTATATGTACATATATTAGCAATAATGATTCATCATTGTTTTTACTTAGCACAGGGTCTACCTGGTCTTTCTACACAGACTGGACTCATAGTGACTCTCTGTCTTCAGCCTCCCAATCCCTGGGATTACAGACACTCCACCATGCCCAGTCTCAACCTGCATCTCAGTGCCCTGGGGTTGGGGCCGGCATGGGAGCCTGGGGAAGCCAACACCCAGTCCCTGCACCTAACTAAGCAAGTGCTTTAGTCTACTGAGCTATTTGGTCAACATTCGATTCATCAAAATTTTAAGATACTAAGTTATTATCAATCAAAATTATTTTTAAAATTATAGTGCCAGCAAGATACTTCAGTGGACTAAGTACCTGCCTAGGCAAGCACAGCGATTTCAGTTTGATCCCTGAAAGAAAATTTACTGGAAGAGAAACAGTCTTTCCAGCATACTATACTGAAAAAATTGAGCATCGATATTTTAGAATCAAATGCACAGTAACTGTTGTCTGAAGCATTTAAAATTAACTCAAAACAATTTCCAGGCTAGCCAAACAGCTCAGGGGATTTAGGCATCTGCAAGCAGGCACAGGGGCTGGGGATGCGATCCCTGGGCCTGCCAAGATGGCTCTGCCCCTGGACCGTGCTTTGATAGCAATTGAGACTGGACATAGAGGCACACACTTGTAATCCCAGTTCTTGGGAGTCTGAAAGCAGACAGGTCACTACGAGTAGTGAGATGCCGAACACCCTGTAGACTCTTCCCTAGGAAATTAAAAAAATAATTCAAGAGGAAAACTTAGGCAATTGTCTTTGTTATCTTAGATTACATATATTGGAGAAGTGTGTGTGTGTGTGTGTGTGTGTGTGTGTGTGTGTGTGTGTCTGTGTGTAATATGATTTCATCAAAATACAAAGCTAACCTGTTTTTTCTTGAAAACCAATGTTGAAATACTGAAAGACAAGTTTAAGACAAGGAAAAAAGCTTGTCAACTTTGTTCCCTAAAATACTTATATCTAGAGTAGCAAACACTTAGATGTAAGGAATAAGAACAATATTAATTCAATTGTAAAAATCAACAGAAGTTTCCTAGCAGATAATTCACTGAATTTTTCTGAGAAACTAGTTTATTAGTATTTGCCATAAGTGGAGAACAACATTATATTTTAAAAATCTTTCTATTCTATTTCTAGTGTGTGCCTAGTTGTGTATGTGTTTCACTGATAATATCACAGCCAGCTGGAAACAGTTAATAGAATTCTTACACTTGGTGGAAAATAAAAGTGACCTTTGCAATTGGAGCTGCACTGCCTGGACACTCACGTCACCTCCTGGATTATGGGGTAAAAAGAGTATGTGTGCCAGTTTTTCTATTTAAAACTCAATATTCTCATATTGTTAATTTCATGTTATTAACTATGGCATCATGAAAATATATAAGTATTTACTTCTTTCTATCTTTGCCAATATTTATTGAATATTTTCTGTTCATACTCACTCTTATGCTGCTGTCTGTGTGTGTATAGGTCCAAACCGTGAAAATACATATTTTATGATGTGGTACTCCGCTGAACTGTCTAATTCCTGAACTACTGCATTCCTTAATTCTAATGTTCTTTATGTCAGTATCTTATTTTTAAAAATTATTTTGTTTATTTGCTTATTTAGTGCAGGGCTTCTCTATGAAGTTTGGATGCTTAGAGATTCTCATTCTCAGCTACCCCAGTGCTGGGATTACAGGTGTACACCACCACACCTGGTTTTGGCAACCTGCAGTGGGTTCAGGGGTAGGCACAGAATTGAACCGGGGTCCCTGCACTTGCCAGGCATGCACTTAGATGGCTGAGCTATCTCCCCAGACCCATTTTAACTATTGTATGCACAACATTAAGTGTTATTATTACATACATAAAAACAATGAAGTGTAATTTTTAGTTTTAAATTATTTGCATTTCTTGAAACATCTTTTGATATGAGTGTCTATTCAACTTCTATTCTGCCTGTCGAGGAGCTCTGCGGTTTCTGGATTATTGTTCACATAGAATCACTGTATAAATCTTTATTATTTTTACATTTCAAATATCTGTAATTGTAAAATTCACAAGCCTGTTCTGAGGGGCTTTCATTATTGATTTGTCAGGGCATTACTTTTGTAGATCAGTGGGTTTTTAACCTTACATTCCTTAACACATCTATTCATATAAAATAGTCATTTTTGAAACCCTCAAGCATCAGATGGCTGTGAGGTAGGCCGGTAGGTTGTAGAGTGGGATTTTTCTTCATTGTTCAAGTCTCTCATTCCCCAAATAGAAACGATAAACAGAGGATGCCTATAAGCCCTGAGGTTTCACTAACCTTCTTACAGTTGGGAAGAAATTTATTTAGCTTTTTTGTTCTGAAGCACAGCATTCCTTTTTTCGTGTGTGTCTGGCCACAAACCATTTATAAAACTAATTAGTATGGAGTTGGTATATATTGTCTGTCTTAGAGCCACTAACCCATTTTTGTGTCTTAGGTTTATAATTTGTAAGTCAAGGGTAAAAATAATCACATACTTAGTGGTATTTAATGGGTAATGAAAATACCATTTCAACACGGAATTAATAACATAACCTTTAAGCTCAGGCTCTCCTAGGTGTAATATTTAGCTCCAGGAGAAAAACATTGTAATTAATTGTGTAATTTCAACTTTTGTCTTCCCAAGACTAAGCTTGCTCCTTGTTTTAAATTCAGATTTGTCTTTATATAATCAGTTGAAAGGAGTTCCATATTAGAATAACCTTAACTGAGAAAAGTTCTATAAAACTGAGTGTATACCTCTCAGTGATATTCTGTATTTTGACTTTCATATTTCACAAAGGAGATGAAAAATTCATTTACGCCATCAGCATACTCTACATGATTATTCTTTCAAAGGTTTAGATTTGGATAGAGGATGAATCATTATGTCACTTACTCATTCTTATCAAAATGATATTATGATTTCAGTGAAGTGATTCTACATTTTATAAAGATATGAGCTCAGCTTATCTTTCATTTAATGATATTTGTTCATAAAAGAATAAATGAAGCTGGGCGTGGTGGCGCACGCCTGTAATCTCAGCACTCAGGAGGCTGAGGCAGGAGGATTGGTGTGAGTTCGAGACCTGCCTGGGCTACAAAGGTGAGTTCAAGGCCAGCCTCAACTGCATAGCAAGACTCTGTCTCAAAAAGAAAACATTTTGCTTAGAATATTATGTAATAAAAGGAAAACATTTCTCTTTGGTTATAATAAATATTCCCAGTAATGTGTCAATAGATTGTTACTTTTAATCACCTTTGCTTTGACTTTTAAAACTTTAAAATATTTATAGTAAAATGTACAGTGGTAGAGAATTGGTTGTTTTTTCTTTTCTTTTCTTTTCTTTTTTGCTTGGTGGTACCAGGGATCAACTCCAGACTTTGGGCTTGCCAGGCAGACACTTACTCTACTGAGCTCTCTTCCTGGCCTGTAAAGAATTGTTTCAAAATAGAAAAGCTAAACAATTTCAAAGTGTGAATACTCTTTGTTTTCAAAAAAGAAAAAGTTAATTAACAATTGTTATTTTTGTCAATACAAAGGCAACTAATTATTTTTGTTACTTATTCAGATCATTTAAAATATGCCAAATTTGTATAGAAACTAAAATTGCATATCATCTGAATATCATATAATCCCAAAGTATCTTACTTTTTTGGTTAAAAGAAAACCACATATATACTCACCAAGGAAATACTAGACTATATAGCATATAGACTGAGCTTTATTGTGTTATATTTGGGATAAATCTAAAATTTAACTTTAGATGTTTTTTTTCTTTTTTGCTGGACCAGGTTTGAACTCATGACCTTGCACTTTCCAGACAGGCACTTGTGCCACAGAGCAATCTCCCCAGCTCCTAAATTTTAGATTTAACAATACTGTATAATATTGTTAAAAGTTATACAGAGTACTATTCTAGGACAAATGTGTCCTTGTCTTCCAGTGATCACCAGGATTAGCTTGATCGTTATACACAAAAAATTACATAAAATATGTGAACCAATAATTTTCTTTTTTTTTTTTTTAGTGGGGGGGTCTTTTTGAGACAGGGTCTTGGTATGCAGTTGAGGCTGACCTTGAGCTCACTTTTGTAGCCCAGGCTGGTCTCGAACTCGCACCAATCCTCCTGCTTCAGCCTCCCAAGTGCTGGGATTACAGGCGTGAGCCACCACACCCGGCTTCCTGAATCAATAATTTTCAAAACACATTTGAGAAGCAAACATTTCCTTTCCCTGGTGCTGTACCGAGAAGAAATGCTACCTAGCTGCAGGGTCCAAGCTTTTCCTAGCCTTTCCAGCTGTATCTATTTTACTCTTCTTCAGAAAATACAGGACACAGTCCTATGAAGATTCCTCTTTAGTGCTAAGCATGCTAAGCAGTATCCACGCATGTGTTTCTTCATCATGAACAACTCCCAATAAAATGCCAACTACTACCTTATCAGTATTTAAAAAAATGATCCACATTCGCAGGACTTTTCCCTGAGCTAATCTTCTGGGGGGAAACATGATAAAAGCAAGTGGCTCCCCATAGGATTTTGGTCTCTGAAACATTTTATTCTTCTAAAACTCCTTGGCCATATTGATAATTTCTAATAATTATTACAGTTGTAATATGAACATTAATTAATTATTCCCAGAATATCTCAATCCTGGTTGAGTGATCTAACTCTAAATTGACATGTTTTATAATCATGCGATTTGAATGCCCGTTAGCTTCCGCTTTGGATGCTGTCTTAGTTACTCTTTACTCGTTGCTGGGACCAATACCTGACGCTCAAAATGAAGGAAGGAAAGGTTTATTAGCTCACAGTTACTGGAGGTTTCAGTCCATATTTGGCTGGCCCGAGGCTGAGTGGAGCAGGGCAGAGAGCATCCAGTTCATGGCGGCAGAATAGCAACAATAGCGTCAGAGGCAATCGACCAACCAGGACAGCAGACAGCAACAGTTCTAGTTGGTCCATCTGTCTCTCTTTAAATTACAGGAGGCTTTCTGCCTTATCCTGTCTGTCTCATGCCACACCTATAATTCCCAGCAGTACTCAGACCGATAATCACATCAGTACTAAACCACATAATCCCAGTGGATCATCAGGCAAGTCTCAAACTCTAGAAGTCCTCGCTCCATGATTACATGAGGCTTTGGGGTTACAACTAGACATAAACCATAGCAGATGCATTACTTTAACATTTTCTCTATTTCTACTGTAGAAAGAATAATATCTGTCATAAAAGAACCTACTATTCCTACTGATTTATATATTTGTTTATTTATTTGTACATGTTTTCCTATCTGCAGCGCATAGTCATCTTGGCAAGGGGAACCAAGTATATAATACAGCATGCTTTAATTTTTAATTTTATTCCCTTTGTTTCTTATTTCTCTCATATATGCACCAGGTCCTTTTTCCTCACTGTCATTCTTATGGATGCTGTTTGCTGTTTATCTTTTTTTTTTTTTTTTTTTTTTTTTTTTTTTTTTTTTTTTTTTTTTTTTTTTTTTTTTTTTTTTTTTTTTTTTTTTTTTTTTTTTTTTTTTTTTTTTTTTTTTTTTTTTTTTTTTTTTTTTTTTTTTTTTTTGCAGGCCCGGGGTTTGAACTCACAACCTTGCACTTGTACCACAGAACAATCTTCCCAGTCCCTGAGGCCGTTTATCTTATTTCATGTTTAAAACATGTAATATGGTCACTCATTGAAGTTATTAGCTTTGAGTACATTCTGTGTCTTTATTCTTTGTGATCCCATTCTCCTCCCTGTCTTTACTTTTTTTCACTTTTGTATTACTTTTAATAAGAAATAACAACGTGACACTTTCAAAACACATTAGTGGTATATTCACAATAATTGATAAAATACTTGTTGTTGTCCTCATAGTAGGCATTCAGATTACAGGATGTAGACATGATAATTTTTCTAATCATTATTGGTAAAAAAAAATTCTTCTCATTGAACTAGAGAAAGTAATTGTGTACATAGTCCAATATTCCATAATCGTAGTGAGTTATTGGCAGAACTGGCAATGTCAGAAGCTGTTGGTTTATACATTTTACAGCTCAGCACACTAACCTAACTTTATGTTTTACATCTCGTGGCTACACTTTTCTGCTGAAAGATCTAAATATTAAAAGAAAAACATTAAATTTTCTGGAAGGGAAAGTGGGAAGAAATCTTGGAGATACTGGGATAGGCAAGCAGTTCATGGATAAAAATCAAAATGCACATTTAACACTTAAAAGAATCAAAAACTGTGAGCTCCTCTGGCTAACAAGTTTTTGCACATGGAAAGAAATTACCAACATAGTGAAAGACAGCCCACAAATTTTCAAGCAGTTCATGGATAAAAATCAAAATGCACATTTAACACTTAAAAGAATCAAAAACTGTGAGCTCCTCTGGCTAACAAGTTTTTGCACATGGAAAGAAATTACCAACATAGTGAAAGACAGCCCACAAATTTTTTAAAAAATTAACTAATAAACACTCAGACAAAGGTCTTTTATCTATAAGTTATAAAGAACTAAAAAACAGTGGGGTCTCAAGATTCGAAGACCCAGTCCAGAAAGAAATATCTCAGATGAACACATACTTCTCAGAGGAAGAAATTTAACAAGGCTACAAGAAGAAATACTCCACTTTGCTAGCTACTCATGAAATGGAAATTAAAAGAACACTTAGATACTACATCACCCCAGAAAGAATGGGTATCATAAAAAAAATCAACCAACAACAAATGCTGGAGAGGCTGTGGGGAAAGAGGAACCCTTCTCCACTGCTAGTAGGAATGAAGACTGGTGAAACAATTATGGAAAGCAGTGTGGAGGCTCCTTAAAAAACTAGAACTGGAAATCCCATTCAACATAGCTATGCCTCTTCTGAGAATTTTCCCAGAAGAACTAAAAATATCATATCATAGTGATATCTGTGCACCTATGTTTATAGCAGTCCAATTTGTGATAGCCAAATCTTCAAAACAACTACAACATCATACTCTGGAACATATGAAGAACTCAAAAATTATATCACTTATAAGAGCTTGCACAATTTATTTATATTTTTCTTTCTCAAATACTTCTTTCCAATTTTGTTAAGAGTACAAATTTTTCTATTTCATCATATTCTAATTTTAATAGTTAAGAACAATATTCTTGATTGGAAAATGACAATGAATTTACATAACAATGGTAAACTTTAGTTGTAAGGACTGTGATTATATTCTCAAAGTGGTACCTATTTATAGACTTTTCTGTATATAAAATTATTTTTTTCATTTCCAAGAAGAGGAATTTTATTTTATTTTATTTTATTGTATTAAGCATCGACAGGGTCTCAGGGTTTCACTGTGTAGATTCAGCTCCCAGTGATCCACCTGTGTTCAGCCTGCCAAAGAGCTGGGATTACAGGTGTGCACCACCATGCCCAATCTCAATTGCCATCTCAGCACACTCTTGGGAGTGTGGGCAGCTAGCATGCTGGGGATTGAGCCCAGGCCACTGTGATCTGTTTTAATTTGCTGAGCTATCAGGCCACTCCCCAAGGAGATGAATTCAGATGACTTGATTAGCACATTTTTAAAATTGTGATTTAGTGTAAATGTTGGCAAAGAAATAAAAGAAATATTTCAGATATTTTTGCTTATTTATGCTCATAGTTCTTACAATTGGATTGCTTTAATTGTAATGTATGATCAAACCTAACCTAGTAACTCTATGAGCAGGTAGAGGATTATAGAGATTAAGTAATTTGAAAAATCCATATTCTTAAATAGCATAATATGATGCTAGTAAATAGCATGTTTATTCAATAATTAAGTACAAATAAGATATAGGTAGGATATAATCAGACTATATTTATTGGTAAAATGAGATAAAATGATGACATTTTAATTGCAAGATTTTGAACAGAGCTTGTTTAATGAACACTTTCATGGCTTATAAATGAAGTATATTTTTGTGAAAGGCCATGTAGAACTGCTAATCACAAAAGTCAAAGTTGAACAAGACTATAAGCATAATTCCTAGGAATCTATAATACCACATAGTGATTCTATGCAATAATTATTCACTCTATTTTATAATCCTTAAGAATTTTAATATTAAATATTCTCAAGATTGTTTTTTTTTTTTTATCTTTCAGTTTATGGAGGTACATATTGCCTTACATTCTCTGTTTTAAAATCTTGCAGCTTTGCATTAATGCAACTAACACTAACATTAAGTATCTATTACAAGGGAGGATTAAATGGAAGATGTGAAAACAATCTGTCTTATATTTCTGACTTCAACTCTTCTTCCTTTTCCTCCCCACACTACTACAGAATGGAACACTTTTAAGTTTCATCAAATTTTTAAGAAATCATGAGAAACTGAATGCTCCTTTCTTCCACTGAGATGAAAGACTCAAGTGGCCTGTGGAAATAATTTTTTATAAGCCAGTGCATGTCAAAGTACATTTTATTTAGATTGATTAAATAGAAAAGAAATTATGACTAAATCCCTGCCAGATACAATTCATAAATATTAAAGGGTATGTCTGATAAAAAGTTAGTAAAATACACAATTTATGTATTTTAAAAGGGTTTATGAATAATATAGATTGAAGGTGTACCTATAGGCATTAAGACACTGTTATCTGTTTTGTAACACAAGAATATCAATGTTAACTAAAAAATTATAAGTGTGCCTTTAGTCATAACCATTGTAATGCTCCTATGTGTCCACAACATGCTATTTATTAATTATAGGCAATTTATATATAGTCTTTAAAATGTATGTTTGAATTTTTAAAAATTTTGTCTGAACTAGATTTTTACATTCCATTTTGAGTAAAGAAAAAGTGAGATTCTACAGAAAATTTTTGAGCTACCAACAGATTGAATTAGAAGGACCTTTTAAGTCAAGAATTTAGTATTTCAGTTTGGTTAACAAATGTATATTTTCTTCAAGTTTGAGAAGAGGTGTGTGTGTGTGTGTGTGTGTGTGTGTGTGTGTGTGTGTGTGTGTGTCTGTGATGGAGATTATTAAGTTATTCAAATTAACTTCTGATTATAATTCATCAGACTGACTTTCATTCAACAAGACTATTCACACTATTCTCAAATGTTTCTGCTCCAATTTTAGCACTGATATTATAAAGTCGTTTAGTTTCATATTCATAAGTGAATAGGAATTCTAAGATTTTTTAAAGCATAGGGAAAACCTGCTTATTCCTGTGTATTTGAGTGTCAGGCAATGTTGTTTTACTTCTAAACAAGTTATATAGTGTTATTAGACCTTATGAAACTTCTTGAAATTTTCCACAATCAGCTGTTCTGCCACTGTCAGGATGCAGCAAAGGTGTGTGTGTGAACTCATGTGCAATTTTTACACACTGAAGCAGATTGAAATGTAGTAGCAATATCTCCATCATATAAGACCATCTATCTGCCCATTGTCTTTCTTTCTTTCTTTCTTTCTTTCTTTCTTTCTTTCTTTCTTTCTTTCTTTCTTTCTATTCTGGTTTCTTTGCAGCTCATGCTCTGGAAAGGTAGAATTGATTGTGTGGTCCCCACTTGGAAGAATTTTTAAAAGCATTACATCCTATGTATCTTGACAAATAAAATGAATAAACATTGTAGCTCATTCTAGAATCCACACTTTCCTCTGTTTTAATTCAGACTATTCACAGCTCCTATACAAAAAGCATTAAATTTCTTTGGAACTATTTATTTTTTGTTGAACTTCACGTAAGAATACAGGATTCCATCATACTAACAAAAATTGAAAGTAAAGATTCTGTTCAGTTTTCCACCACAGCTTGCAACAGTTACACAACAAAAGTGCATAACGAGTCACAATGAATTATGAGTTCTCTGATGGTTTTACAGACCTGCTCATGTTGGATTGTATTTTTATACAAAGTTTGGCAGTGTTTCAAGAAATAAAATATGGAAACCTATTTATGACACACTGACTTGACGTTTTCCCTTTATTATGTCATCCATTGCTCCACTGAGGCTTTAGAATTCAAAAGCACACTAACTTTAATAGTTACATGTTATATTTCCACTTACAGCCAGGTTGTGTTTCAATTAAACATCTTGTTTAATATGTTTTTATAGTTTTCTCAAGTGTATCTCTTATACTACAAAATAATTATCCTGACTTAAATCAAAATTTATAAGAGCTTTTATTCTAACTACAAAAGTGAGGCAATTGGCTGTGCCTCAAGGTTACTTGGGGCACATGCCATTGAGACTCACTCCAAAAGAGTAATGACCTTCTGGGACCTTGACATTAATTGAACAACCCGAATGAAATATGCCTTTTTCGGAAACTCTCTCTTTGCCCAGTTTTAGAAAGTAACTTTCTCATAAATTTGAACCCTGCAGCTCCAGTCACTTGGTCTTCTCACTTCAGGATAGAAGGATGGTGTAAAATGGTAACAAATAAAATGCTATTTTTTTTTTTATAAAATATCTTGAACTTAAAATAAAACATTTATTCCTCAGGTTACAAAAATTCTTAAAGCTGAAAAAGTAACTAGATAAAGTATTAGTTACCTCATGGAAGTTGATGAAAAGTAGGATTAAAACTACCTGCAAAACATGACTAAAATTATATTAATAGAATTATTTTTCCTTCACATAACTCAAACAGGAATATTTTATAAACATTGATTAGTTTTATTGGAAATACAGCCAAGAAAACTCCTCACAAAGTTTAATACTATATGATTTTGGTTTATCTAATTTCTCTTAATTTTTATTTTTAGCACATTTTGATAGTAAAAATATTCTCATGTTTCATATTAGAATATTATATTATTTGCAAAATGTAAAGCTTTCATTGCTACAATAATGAGACACCATATATGCTAAATTCTGGCCAAAAACTCTATCTCACTATTTTAAATGTAATGTTCCTTTTATTTGAGCATCTTTTCCATCTGATATGGCCCTGAAAATAATTGCTGTCATCAAATATAACCTCTTGCTAGAAATATTTGGATTCTCTATTCTACCTTATGAAAATGTTTACTTTTCCTAAGTTCATATTAGCAGCTATTTACACAGCACTTACACTTTTAATATAATTTACTTCCATTTGTATGTTGTAGATTAAAATACACATCCTTTAGTAAAAGAATAATAGTACTGCATTTTATCTAAATAATTTAGCTGAGAAAATGGAACAAGCTATATTGAAAACAACTTCTTGGATTTAAATCCTTCTTAAACACTGCATCATTAAGGACATATTTAACCTACATTTCTCTGTCTCACTAATAGATTATTAAAGCCTATCTTAAGGCATGTCTTTAATGATTAAGTTCAAATAAAAACTTAAAGCACATTTCTTGTAAAGGTATTAAATAACTGGATAATACAAGTATTTCAAACATCTTAGGTATTACTGACTTCTGAGAGATTCTACAGTTTGATTATGACTTGAATGTCCCTCATTGTCTATAATAATTAACACCTTTGTCCCTGGGAAGATGCCCACAAGAGAAGGTGGGACCCAAGGGAGATGGTGCAGAGTGGAAGAATCTTAAGTAGTCTGGGATAGGAGATAGTTCCCAAAGGACGTTGAGTTCTTCTGAGAGGAACATTTAAAAGAAACACGGCAGACTCAGTTTATCCTCTTTTTGTCTTTGCTCCTGACTGAGGCGCCAGGGCTTGGTACACTTTCTGTGTTCAGCACAAGCCAGGGCAGTGCTGCCTGCCACCAACCTGCTTGGATTCGGAGCTTTCCAAAGCAGAAGATATGCGTCGCTTTTTTTTTTCATGTGTTAGTTGTCACAGGTATTTCATTGCACAGTGCAAAACTGAGAAGTAAATATTAGGGAGATTGTTAGGGTAAAGCATTTTGGAAATTTTAGAAGTTAAATATATGGAACAGCAAGACGATTTTAAAGTAAATTTTTGATAAAATGTAAGATGATGTTAGTTGTTTCCAACTTTCTTCGAAAGAGAGTGAAAACAATGGCTCATCTGTGAGTTATGAAAACATAAATGAAATGATAATAATTTAAAATTAAATTCTATATTAATACGTTTTAACAACTTGTATTTTATTATCTTAAAAATTATAATGCTGTACTCTATAAAAGTACAAGTTTTATTAATCAAGTAATAGAAATAATATCAGAAGTAATTTTTACATAAATTCAAAAATCTACATCTTCCAGTCAGTGGAATTTATCAGTCAAGTTTTCTTCTACTCTCCAATGTAATGGTGAATAAATTTTATTCACTACATTTTCTGTGAATCTTCATTTTATATGGAGTTATAAAACCGTACTATTTTCATCAGAATATCTTAATAGGTTAAATTTAGGAATATAATTACACTAGAATTAAAATTTAGATTTAGATTTCTCGATCTTTTCCTTCCAATGGTGATGCATTGATTTTTAACACTATGTTATTTCACTAAGGTTTTATTTTATTTATTTATTTATTTATTTATTTATTTTATTTTTGGTCTTTTTGAGACAGGGTCTCACTATGCAGTTCAGGCTGACCTTAAGCTCACTTTTGTAGCCCAGGATAGTCTTGAATTAAAATTGATCCTACTGCCTCAGCCTCCCAAGTGCTGAGAGTATAGGCGTGCACCACCACATCTGACCCTCAGTAAAGGTTTTAAATTTAAATCAACTTATACTTTTTCTCCTTCCTTCAATTAAAGGGAAGTATAGTAAAAATAAACTTTGATATCAATTATGAATGTTAGAAAACAATAGCTGATTTGCATTTTTATTTCCACCAGGTATTTCAAGGATTGTTTAAAGAGCAGGTTCAATCCTTTAAATAAAAACAAAAAAAATCTAGCATTTCATAAAATATATCAATCACTCCTTATATAATTGTATAATATTTTTATTTCTGCATGTTTTGAAAACTAATTTTAAAACAGTTTTTAAAATATTGCTTTCATTGCAGAGCTGATACTCATTCTTAAAATTCCTATTATGTGAAAAAACTCAAACTAACTCAGAATTGTTACATTGTTAATAGAGTTTATCCCACTGTAAAACACAGTGCTAGCCAGCTTTCTGTCACTATGACAAATAACCTAAACATATAAACTTTAGTGAGGTGAACTTTGTCTTGGCTCACAGTTTTCTAGATTTCAGTCTGGGTGGGTTGGCTTTGTCACTTTGACCTTTACTGAGAACATCACTGTGGGGAAACGCATGACAGGATGAACCTCAACACAAGATGATCAGGACAGGGGACAGTGATCAACATCTTCCTTTCAAATGTACAACTCTAATGACAGATTTTTATAAGTCCTTGAAACTTATGGGTTCTGCTGCTTCCTATAGTACCACAGGCTAACAAGGAATGCTTTAGTATATTTCCCTTAGAAAATATAAAATATACAAAAAATATAAGAACGTATCTCCTATGAGGTGCTATGTCCATTACATAGGGCAGGGGGTGTTCTTAAAAATAACAAGAAATGAATGATGATCGGCTTGGACAAAGATTCATTAAAATAATACCTCCATGGGGGCTGGGGAGATAGCTCCAAGGCACAAGTGCCTGCCTGGCAAGTGCAAGGTTGTTAGTTCAAACTCGGGTCCTACCAAAAAATAATTTAAAAAACCCATAAAGTAATGCCTCCAATAATTGCTTATGAAAGATATTTAATTTTTCAAAACGTATTATTATACAGGATCTCACTACACAGATCAGACTCATAGTGATCTTCCTGTTTTCAGCCTCCCAAGCGATGGGATTACAGGCATGCAACATCATGCCCAGTTTCACCCAGTCTCTATTTCTGTCAAAGTGCGCCCCGGGTGTGGGGCTGGGACAGTATGCCAGGTGGGCTGGGACAGTAAACCCAGGCCACTGCACACTGCCTAAGCAGAGGTTTTGGTCTGCTGAGATATCTGGCCAGCCCATGAATGATATATTAAAAATTTAGTATATCTAATATTTTAGTAAATCTTCATTATTGTCTTAACAGTAAAAACATGCTAAGAAAGATATCAATAATATTATCAATAATTACAGTATTTTTTCTTTAATTATTTATTTTATATTTATCGATAGGCTGAGATTTAAAGAAAAAGAAATGTGGAATGAGTATCTATTTAGCCTTTTCTCTGTTTTGCTTTAACAATAAGACTGCAAAAAATATAATGTACCTCCTCTGTAAACTGGAATGTTAGATTCTGATCATGCAGACATGCTAATTTTTTAACATTAATAAAATTAAGCTGAAAGTTATGAATATAATATTTAATATACATTTAAAACTAATATTTACAGAGCGACTGTTTATTTTTCCCAGCGATTATATTGAGGTAAAAACACTACAGCTAGATATTCATCACTGTACTGCCCCTTTTAGTTTAGGTAATTGCATTCTTAAATTAGTATGAGTTTCTTAAAAATGCATACACTGGTTGATACCATGTCCTCCTTCATTAAATTGTGGTTGATAGAATTATTCTCAGAGAATCAGGTAATTTAACATTTAATAATATCTTTTTTATATAAAAACAGGGATCATGACAGCATTAAAAAGCTCTATATTTGAAATAATGGATCAGTGAAGGTGGATTTCAGGTGATGGTGTGTTTTAGTCTCTCCATAGCTGAATCTTTATGCAGTGGTTATTCAGTACTGTGCTAGGGTGTGTACTGCCTGATGTTACAAATATCCAGGAGCTAGAATTAAAAAATATTTTTCTGCTCTACTGATTTGCTAAATTGTCAAAATAATAAAAGCACTAAAAGAAACTATTTTATTATGAATGATAAGTCTATTCTTTGACAAAAAAGATCATACTTTATTTTAAATGCATAAGGAACCAAATAACATATTTTGTTATTGTATTTTCTTTTTGCCAGGGTGTCACTATGCAGTTCAGGCTTATCTGGAGCTCATTTTGTAGTCCAAGCTGGTGTCAAACTCACAAAAATCCTGCCGCCCCAAACTCCTGAGTGATGGAATTATAAGCGTGCATCACCATGACTGAAATTACTATAGCTTTCTAACTTGTGGTCTCAACATCCAGTAAAGCAAAGGAAGCTAGGAGAATTTTTATCAGGAATTAGAAAAAAAAATGAATTCTGGATTTCTATGAGGAATCACAAGTGAAGGACCACTGAGGTTTTCTCAAAGATATTTCATTCAGCAAAAAATGAAAACTGGGAAAGTTATGAATTAAACTAGAATCAACGTTTGACTTGGGAGCTTGATCACATAGCTAAAATTGATCTAATCAGGAAGTACGGACACAGCATGTATATGTAGACATCATTACCCTAAACTTCTCTGTAACTTCTAGCATAGAAAGAGCAAGGCATCCCTAGTGAGGGAGAGGAGTGAGTGTCCACGTGTTCCGCTTACCTGCCTATGTGTCTGTGGCCTATCTGTGCTCACAGGACCTGGCAGTGCTGACGATGGGCTGCTGTTCACCTCTAGGGGGTTGGCACGCCTTGCTACCACATCCATCTTGTGGCCCAGCTCTTTCAGTCCTGCCCACGCACCAGCCACCGTCTTGGTCTGTCTCCTTTTTGCACTGACTTCCTTGAGGGCCCAATGTCCCTGTACCTGCCTGCCAATTTCTATCTAACTTAAGTAGCTGTGATAACATGTGAACTAATATTTGCAACCTCAAAATAAGATTGTTCTTTAAATTGGAGTACAGTTTCCAAGTATTATCTCTATTGCATACGATAAATATAAGTAAATGTAGTTTTGGGGAACATTTTAGCGGTAAAAAAGTTTGAACTTCATATAAATGAATGACTGATAGATTGGTGATAGATTGGTATTATAAATTAGTGAATATATTATTTTTGGAATTTTAAAAATATATACATAAATTAAATACAGTGCTATTTTTGGAGAAAATAAAGCAAACATTATTTTAAAATAAATTCTATTTAAATATAACTTGAAATTTTAATTACAAAAATGCTTACAATGCCTCATCGTATAAGATCCATATACTTATGCATATAATATTTATAATATTTATCTATATGGAGGCAAACATATTATATAATACTGTAGGCATATTTTTCTCTTTCTGTGAATTAATAGTTACATCTCATCATTTTCTCCACAATCAGCAGAGCGTGTTGTCTAAAGTTGTGGGTCATCTTCATTGGTTCTAGGTGGTATTAGGCTTATGATATACCAAGTATTCCAGAATTTTTTTTTTTTTTTGTCTTTTTGAGACAGGGTCTCGCTATGCAGTTGAGGCTGGTCCTGAGCTCACTTTTGTAGCCCAGGCTGGTCTCGAACTCGCACCGATCCTCCTGCCTCAGCCTCCCGAGTGCTGGGATTCCAGGTGTGAGCCACCACGCCCGGCTATTCCAGAATTTTTAAACTAATTAAAATGTATCGCATGGCTGAGCTATAAGTCTACATTCAGTAAAATATTTTTTGATAATTTTAGTATATACTGTATATGTGCTTTGAGTTACTTTTTAAGCTTTGTTTTTATTCTTTATTGTTAAATTAATATATTTTTATAGTTGGGATTTCAGATCATGTTTTAGTTTGAGAATAAACATAGCACATGAATAAAGAAACTCATGTATATCTTGCACACAGTTCCTCTGCAATGTATCCTAGTTTATCTTTTTTTAGAAAAATATATTTGTTACAGGGTTTCATTACATAGCTCAGACCCCACCAGTGGGATTACAGGCATGCCCCACTATGCGAACACTCAGTCACTGTTTTAAGGAACCCCTGTCCCTGTGCTTGCCTAAGCAGGCACTTAGGCCACTAAGCTATTTTGCCAGCCCAGTTTCATATTGATGATACACTGTTTATCACCATTTCGAGGATTCTTTTCCACTTCTTCCTACTTAAGTTTTCTCTTGTTCTTCCTGTTCCCAAATCCTTCTCACTATTTTTTTCAATCAAAATATAGTAAATAATTATAAATCACATTAAGGAGATTGTCCTTATAAAATTATCATATATATTTTAGACAGCACATCTTATTAATCCTGACAAATTTGTGTTACTTAGACACTGTGTTGATTAATCACATCAGTCTTTAGATACCTAAAAACTTAGTAAAACTTACTTCAAAGTGTGTCTGAGTGTTCACACAAACCACAGCATACAGGTCAGAAAAATAAGGAAAGGGAATCTTCTTAAATTTGGGTGAACCCCAGCCTACGGAGAACAAAAGCAGAGATAAAAGACCACTGGCATGAAAAGGCCTGCCTGTGTCATCAGAACTGGGAATCTTTGTCCCAGTAGCCTGGTGAGTGAGACTTCCTTGTCCAGTCTTATGGACAAGTGCACACCTTTGACTTGCCAGCGAGCTTCAAGGCTTTCAGTCTCTAACTAAAGCTACATTGTTGGTCCCTGATTTTTCCAGCTTCTTTGACTAAGATGTATTGGTGGCTCTGGCTCTCCGTTATACAGAAGACCATTGTGGGATTACTCAGTCTCCATTTCTTTTAAAAAAAATCTAATAAACCCTATTTGTACCGAGATAACTACCAACATCTTAAGCTGAAAACTGGAATGTAAGAGCTTTGCTTCTCTCAATATATTTACGGTATTAATTAGTTACCTAAAAAGTGATATTTTGGGGCTGGGGAGATAGCTCCGAGGCACAAGTGCCTGCTGGGCAAGTGCAAGGTCGTGAGTTCGAACCCTGGTCCCACCAAAAAATAAAAAATAAAAAAAATAAAAAAGTGATATTTTAATTAGCTTGGAAGATAAGTTCTATAATTTGTTATTAAGTGATTATATGTATTTAATAAGATTCATAATTCCATATGATTCTTTCCTCCCAAATTATTTTAAACAAGTTTTAAAAACATTGACTTTCTGTTAAATTATAAAACTTCTAATAATCAATTTGAAAGAATATTGGAAATGTGCAACTCTGGGAATTTTATGACTAGTGCCATTGAGATAATTAATACATTATTTTGCAAAAGCAATACAATTATACATTACATTTGAATACCCAGTTTCCTGCCATTTGACATCAATATCTGTCATGCAACCAGTAAGTCTGTTATAAAGCACATTCTTATGAACATTATAATTCCTGAGAAATATGTTATGTAAGCATGTACAAGCTTTACTATTTCTATTTTTTTTTTGCTTATTTTTATTTTATTAAAATCAGGATGCAATGCTCCAATAACAGTTATTTTTTCACAGATACATCAGTAAAGTATATTCTGATAAAATCGACTGTGTGGTATAGAATCTTTAAAATGTAAGGTTATGTTTAAGCAAACACTATGATTTTATAAGTGTAGAAAACATAATTATATTATTATTGCTGATTCATTCGATAGTAAAATCATAGCTGGAATTTATTTGTAAAATAATACAGTACTTGTGCTATCACTCCTACCTCAGTCCTGAATTGATTCTATTTACCTTTATAATCATTTTGAAGGAAAATATAGTAGTTGCACAGTTACAGATTCAGAGAATAAGTGAAAGAGAACATATAATTTCCTCTGACATTGACTTTCCACTTGATGTCATTCAGTATCATTCTTTAAACTTCTGATCTCATCTCATAAATCACAAGCAAGAGTTCCCAGCATTGCTTCTGAAAATGGCAAGGTAATGCCACCCGTGAGTCAGCCTGGTGAGGGGATGTGGCCTCATAGAAAACTAGAACACAGGTACTGCAAGCATTCCCAAGCCCTGCACCTGAAACCAGTCAGAAGTGCTACTTTCTGTTCCCCGATTAAGATGAAGCAGTTAGTCAGAAAGCATCTCTCCAATGTGAGAGAAAACTTCCATTATCAGTTGCTGATAAATGAACACTTGCTGTTTGAATAAAGGGCTGACTCTGATGAGTGGGAAGTACAAAGACATCCCAGTTAACTTCATTACCTAGGTCAGCTTTCTCAGGGCCCCCCCTCACCCAGCGAGCACGTGGCTTTACCTACTTATCTCACTGGGACTCACTTGCAACAGCATATTCCTTTGCTTACTGTTATGGTTTATGTCTAGTTGTCCCCACAAAGCCTCATGGAGTCACTGGGCGGGGACTTCTAGAGTTTGAGACTTGATCCATGATCCCTGGGATTATGGGTTTTAGTACTGATGGGATTATGGGTGGAAGTATTTCTGGGATTATGGGTGTAGCCTAGGGCGGGAGCTAAGGCGGAGAGCCTGAATGTAATATAAAGAGAGACAGAGAGACAGACTGGAACTCTAGCTGTTGCTGCTTCTCTGCTGCCCTGATTGACTGGCTGCCTCTGCTGCCATTTTGCTGCTGTTCTGCCTCCATGAAGTGGATGCTCTCCACCCTGCTCCACTCAGCCTTGGGCTAGCCGAATATGGACTGAAACTTCTACGAACTGTGAGATAAATAAACCTTTCCTTCCTTCATTTTGAGTGTCAGGTATTTGTCCCAGCAACGAGCAAAAAGTAACTAATACACTTACCTTTAAAAATGTAATCTTGTTACCTGCTACGTGTGTCTTGACCAATTCTTAGTTCAGGAAGAAGAAACCCAAATGCACATCCAATCTCTAGGAGTTTGCAGGCCTGTGGAATTCTAGAAATCTGAGTGTTTTTTAAGAGAAATGGTAGTTATTTTGAGGGGCATGATTAGTAATGTGCCTTCTGCTACAATAATGTTTTCAAATGTAAGTATTCACTGTATATTTTAATAAAATATAAATTATTAGATACACTTCATTTAAAATATTCTAATCTTTTATTTTTTAATATTTACATTGAAAATTTCTATAATTTACTATTTAACTATATGTCATAGAACTACATATATATATATACATATATATGTATATATATATATATACATATATATATATATACTACAGTTTATTAAGGATGTAATATACATTATTTTCAATGTTTTAAGCTGTATCATATTATGATATGAGCCATATCAAAAATAGCTTGATATTTTCTACAAATATTTCACTAGTTCATTCACGCTTTCCTGATATAATGGCAAAAATATATTTTGGACTATCAATACATCAAATTAGAGTGCCACAAAGATTCCAAAAGAGTTTTCATGTGTATATTTAAAATATTATATAATCTCTTATTATCAGATTTAACATGAAATTAGAGATAGAGAAATCTTAATATTTTATGAAAATAAGTGAATAAAAATGGACTCCTAAACCAAGAAAGGTAACATTGTTTAAATGACCCAGAAAATAGCATTTTTTATGCCCTCTTCTTATTTTTCTTTTCAAATATTGTGATAGCCACTTCATCTTTATCTACATTCCCCTCAACTTTGTGCATTTTCCTAAGCAATATAACTTGTCATTGCTTCATTTAGTAAGAAAAATAAGTTTCCCCAAGATTTGCATGTTTTAGTTCTTAGTAACTATAAATTATATATATATATATATATATATATATATATACATATATATATATTTTTTTTTTTGTCTTTTTGAGACAGGGTCTCACTATGCAGTTGAGGTTGACCTTGAGCTCACTTTTGTAGCCCAGGCTGGTCTCGAACTCACACCAATCCTCCTGCCTCAGCCTCCCAAGTGCTGGGATTACAGGCGTGAGCCACCACGCCTGGCTAAAATTATATTTTTATAATGCATTGTATTTAACTATCTATAGGGAGCAAAATAAAATTTAGGTTATTTGCTAAACTGCTAATGAATTTGTAATGAATATGTATATTTATTCAGCGTGCTTTTTTAAAGAAATAGTTTTATTTATTTGGTCCAGGGTCTCACTACATAGCTCAAACTCATAGTGTTCCTCCTGTATCAGCCTCCCCAGTGCTGAGTTTACAGGTGTGTGCCAGCACGCCTGTTTTTGTTGGCCAGCATGGTGTGTCCAGGGTCTGAGGTGCTGTGTGTGGTATGAGGGAACAAACCGGGTCCTTGTGTTTACCAGGCAGACGCTTAGACTTCTGAGCTATCTCCCCAATGTCAGTGTGCTGCTTTAAGATAAACATTCTCAGACTAACAATAACAAAATCTTCAGTTCAACTGCCAGTTAATGCTCCCAACCATAAAAACACATATTTACAAAAAAGATGCTAAGACTTTAAAATTTATTTATTAAAACTTTTAAAAAGTTTAAAATTTACTTAATGATGAATTCCTTTCTAATGAAATTATGCCATGCATGCTAATTAAAGTATAAGAAAGCTTAGCCTATATGTATAGATATTTATTTTAGGCAATCTCATGCATATTGTCTCTGTAATTTTGTAGATTTAATTTATACGTTCTTGGCCACCAAAGTGTTTGGATGTCGTTATTTGACATTTAGATTTCCTCTTTTTGAAATGATCTTGCAAATATGTCACTTTTTATCAATTGTCTTTTCCTTAGCATGTGTGTTTTATGTTTTCTACATATTGTTAGTGATTTTATGTATAGAATATAATTTCATTCCTTTGGTGATGTATGTTTTTATTCATTCTCCTCTATCTTCTAATGAAAACAAATTCTTAACTTTTATTCAGTGAATTTATAACTTTCATTAAAGCTGTATTTGTTTTCTAAGAAATATTTTCTTAAATTTAATGGATCTATCTTTGTATACTACATTTTAAAATAGTTACTTTGCCACCTTATTTTGCATAACTTAAAGGAAAAATATTTTCATCTAAGAATATCCAATTGTACTTGAAATGATTGGAAAGAATATTGTATGCTTGTGGTTTTACAAAGGAATAGGCTCTATAGTCAAATGGCTATTAAATTTATCCAGACTTCATTTTGAAAGAGAAATAATCCACATACCAACATATTCTTCTTCATAGATAACAGATTTTTTAAACTGGCCCAAGTAAGATATGTTCTTCTTTCAGGTTTTTTTGTTTTTTTTTTTTTTTAATCATGATTCTGATGTGTCTAAATGGAATTTTCACTGGCTTTAGATTAGAATTTCTTACAACATTAAGTTAGCATTTTCTTCCAAATTTGATGAATTCTTAGTGATTAATTTTTCATATATCTTTCTTCTTTGCTTTTTTTATTTATTATACTGCAATTACAGATACATTAAACTGCTTGTCAAGGTACTACAACAGATAGTCTTATTGTTTTTATGTTTGATATTTGGATTGATCTAATTCATTTTCACTGCTTATGTTTCCTGTAATCTTCAGACTTTCATTGAAAACATATAGTGAAATGTTTCTTTTCATTTATCAGCAAGTTCATATTTCTTATCCTTTTCATTTTTGGCCGAGACTCTGTCTCTGTTGAGTCATTAAGTCAATTTTCTTTAACTTTCAGACACAGATCTCATCGCTTATTTTTATTTACTTTAATAGCTTCTATAAAGTCCTTTTCCTTCTTAAATAAAAAAAAAAAACTTGCTATTACTTCGATTCAGCTTTGATTCAGCATCATTTTCTATTTTTTATTGGAAGGTGGCATTTTGCTGGTTTTCACATGCTTTGAAAATTTTGTGCAGAACTGAAAATTATAAATAATATAGTGTATATGGATTCTCAGAATCATTATTTCTTTCTTCTGACAAGCTATAACTTTGGCCGAATTTAAAATGCTAGGTTTGTCTTGCATACATTAGGCCAAAGCTGATCTTTCTGCTAAGTCATTTCGACTGCCGTCTGGTTCTTATTTAGCCTGTCCTCTTAGAAGTCCCTGTGAAACTGGCATTTGCACTAATTACTAACTTCTTTAAGTTTATTGAGACAGACCATAGATCCAACTCATTTTGCAAAGTGTATTTATTATGTGCAGATGAGAGACAAGTCTGAACTTCATTGCAAGTCAGTTTCACAAGCTTCAGAGAAGCTACCAGGAACACATGGAGTCTACTTACACTGCATATATTCTACTTACACTGAAGCTTGTGGCCTTAGCAGATTTTTGTACTTTCTTGTGTTTGTTTTCATAATTGGATAGACACAGGAGTCATTTGGATAATGTAGTGAAAGACATCATGATTCTAAGGGGACACTGTAACAGAGCCTGTGGTGCTCCAGAGGCTTCTGCTCTTTCACAGGATGCTGCATCCCCAGGCTCCTAGAGGTCCGTTGGAAACTGCAAGTGAGATTGGAGGGAGTGCTGGATCCGTCCTTGAGAGAGAATTGTGCAACATAATCCACTGATTCTGTTTGTCTTATCTCTCAGACTGTTAGAGTCAAAGCCAGACACAAAATGCTTTTGCTAATACTCTGTTTCTGGACATTTCTACTAAGTTCCAATTATTGTACAAATTTGAAAGACAGCACATACAATATAGTCTTTTGGAGCATATCGATATTACTAAAAATGTGTGTTCTTATTTTCACAACTAATTTTTTCATATGTGTTTTCTACAACAGGTTCATACCTTCATATAGGTTAATATCCATGTAGAGATTTAAGCCCTTTGTATGGAAATTATGGATTACAGCCCTGCTGTGGCTCTTTCAATCTCTGTGTTTTAAGGGGGCAGGTGGGCATTGAACTCAGACCCTTGAGCTTGACAGCCAAGTGTTTATTCTACTGAGCTATTTACTTGGTCCCTATGTATTCATCTTAAAAGTTTTATTCTCAAATTTAATTTTCCATTATCTTGAGATTATAAAACTGTAATGTTTCACTGTGATGTTTTTCTCTTTTGTAGTCAAATACTTTGTCTAAAACTTCAGGAAATAAACATTGACATGGGTTGTTATCATTCACCATTATAACTTTTTAAAAGTAAACCTTTCTTTGATATTGTCTTGAGTACTTAATCATCCTTTTACATATCAGGGAATGAATTAGCCAAAAATAGTAGTTCTAACAAAACTAAATTATATAATAAATAATATACATTCCTCACAAAACTTTGGAAAACAAAACAAAACAAAAATCAAAAAATTCATATGAATTCAGAAAAGACCCAGAATAAGAATAATAATCCTGGGCAACAGGCAATGCAGGAATTATCACAATCCCAGATTTCAAAGTATGTTATAAATCTGCATGATATTAGAACAAAAACTGCTATATTGATGATACAAAACAGAAAATGCAGAAGAAAACGTCAGGCATATTCAAATATCAGGTGTTTGATAAAGGAGCCAAAGGCATGTATTGGAGGAAAGATAGACTTTTTAATAGAGACTTCTGGGAAAATTGGCTATCCATATGCAAAAAGCTGAATCTAGACCAATATCTTACACTATGAACTAACTAAAATAAAAATCAATTAAATATCTAAGTGTTAGAACAGAAACACTTCTTATCTTGGAAAATAAAACACACAACATCTGTAAAGCCAGGCATAGGTACAGACTTTCTGAGCAGAACAGTAATTGCACAAGAAATAAAATCAAGAATCAATAAAAGTGATTATATTAAATTAAAAAGCTACTGTACAACAAAAGAAATAACCAACAAAGTTGAAATCACACCTTCTTCTAGAGGAAGCAAAGCTAGCTATTCCATAAAAAAATGACTAATATGTAAAATATATGAAGAACTTAAGACAATTTTACCTCCTAATGTAAAAGGCACAATTCTGACTAAAATGAATAGACTCTTCTCAGAAGAAATAAAATAAAATCCAATATGCATGAAAAGATGTTCAATGTCCCTGGTCGTTACAGAAATGAAACATACCTGACCCTCCAACTTACTCCAGGATCACTATCATCAAGTAGTCAAGTTATATTAAATGTTGGAAATGTCTGGAGAAAATGGAAACTTACACATTTTTGGTGGGAATATAAACTAGTATAGCATTATGGAAATAATTATGGAGAGTAACCAAAGTTATATCTAGAAATTCAATTAGACCCAACTATTCCCTTTCTAGGTATCTTCCCTAGAAGATAATTTAAAAGAGTTAAAGGCATGCTATAGTGGTATGTGGTCATAACAGCATGAATAATCTTAGTTAAATCTTGGATCTGACAATTTATTGATGCACAAAGAAAATGTGGTATTTTATGCACAATGGACTCTATTCTATCAATAAAAAAGATAAATGGAAAGGCTAGGGATATAGCTCAGTGGTTTAAGCACTTACCTGGCAAGCACGAGGTCTTGAGTTCAATTCCTGGTACTCCCCCCAAAAGAAAGGTTAAATTGAGTCATTTACAGAAAAATTGACAAGGTTAACAAGACAGCTCAGTGAACTAAGTGCCTGCTTAGGCAAGTGTAAGGACCAGGATTTGATCCCCTACACTATAGCACCAACCTTGCTCCCAGGAGTGCTGAGCCAGCTACTGGGACCAGCCGTGCTGGTGCACATCTGTAATTCCAAAGCTGGGGAGGCTGAAAACAGGAGGATAACTAGGATTCCGAGCTACATAGTGAGACCCTATACCAAATACATAAAAAATGGACAAACTTTTATATATTTTATTTGTTTATTTTTTATTTATCTATATATTTTAATGGATACAATCTTAGATCATAATGCTAAGTGAAATAAGTCAGACATTCAGGTATAAATATTGCATGATTTTCTTATTGGAAAAACTTTAAGTATAGATAAGGAGTAAACTAAAATGTAGAAAAATGAGAAACAAAACAATAGATCATTTTCAAAAGTGAATGCAGGAAGACATGGCAGGAAGAGGAACTAGTATATAGAAATAGAATCAAGAAGAATCAAGATATGTTATGTGCACTCTATACAAGGAAAACAGTTATTGTGTACTGCAAATATGTAGAAATAAAAATAGAAATTTAAAAAAAGCAGATATGAACATTAAAATATAATAACAGGGCCAGTCTGATAACTCAGAGGGCTAAAGTGCCTCTTTAGGCAGAGTGCAGCAGCCTGGGTTCCCTCCCCATGGAGCCTTGCTGGCCCTGCCCCCAGGGCTCACTGAGACTGGGGATGGTGGTACGTGTCTGTAATCCCAGTGCTTGGGAGGCTGAAAACAGGAGAATCACTATGAGTCTGATCTACATAGTGAGGCCCTGGAGACCTTTAGATCCTTTACCAAATGCTAAAGAAAGCAAGAAAGCAAGCAAGCAAACAAGAAAGAAAGAATAATAAACCTGATAATATATGAGAGTAAATAATTCAATTACATCTACTTTAGGACTACATGTATTTTTATGAAGGAATATGAAATTTAAAAAATTTTATATTTTAATAGTGTACTCATAATGGGGCCAACTGGTAAACTGACGAATATGCAACAAATTGAGAAAATTCAAGATAGCAGCAATATGGATTTGGGGAACAAAGAATGTTGAAAATGGAAGGATCCATGAAAACATCTCTAAGTAGTCCTGTGTGTGGGAAATGTGGGGAAAAGTAGGAAGCGAAGCTGGTGCAACTGCGAAGAGGTGGGCAAGGGGAAAAAGGCAGGCAATGCCTCCCAGCGGGGAGCCTCAGGGTGCAGAGTTCCTCTTATGTAAAGACTTGGGCATTGCCGTGGGTCTTCTGAGGACCAAAGCTTAAAAAAGACTACGGAGCCATCCATGGAAACAGTCTCAACATGGAAAACCACGCTTCAATATTCAAGAAGAAAATGCAGTTTGATCAGATTTGCAAGTGCCCATGCAATGCTCATTCTGAATGAGTGAGGGCACTTTTGTGAAGTCCATGTTGATGCTGTCCTGTTTATATATCTAGCTTTTTCATATCAAGAAAGTTCTGACAGAGAGGAAAGAAGAAATGAACATGGGATGAACGAGAGATAGCGATCACCACTGAAATGCCTCTACTGCAGAGAGCCTCCGCTGCCATGTTTATATCTTGTCGTGCTTGTCCATACTCCAGATCTTATTGCTGTGTATCAAGATTTCATTAATTAATTAATAAGCAAATTTTTCAGTACTAGGGATTTGAACAATGACATTTGCACTAAGCTACATTCTCACAGCTTTTACTTATTTATTTTGTTAAAATTATAACAGGGTCTTTTTAATTCACTAAGCTGCCAAGCCTAAACTTAAACTTAATACTTCTGCTTCAGCTTGCCAGGGTGTAGGCACGCAGGTACTTTTTAAGGCAAGCACTTTGCGTTATAGCAATTAGTCAGGTCTTTGGAAAAAAAACCAAGAGCATTTAAAAGGAAATTTAAATGAATAAGTATCACCATGAATGAATAAGCTCTTTAAGCAATAATGAAATATTTTTGCAAAATAAAAATGTTATCAAAATTAATTCTAAATGACCAAAGATTTTTCAAGACTTTAATGATATGTTACATTTTGAAAAATCACGAATTTAGGAAATATAGAAATATTTAATTTTTGTTTTTACCAACACACAATATCAAATTGTGACCAGGCACAATCTTTTGACATTATCAGATTGTGACCAGGAACCGATCTCCATGCAATTGTGACAATGAGTCACAATAACAGGAATTAAGAGAAATCATAGTCAAAGGAAACCGGTTCCTTGCTAATGCAAGTAAATTTTGTAATGAAATCAAAACAAAACAAGGTTTGTGATCTGTCAGCATACTTAATAATCAACCACAAGTTAAATGTTGTAGAGCACCACGGCAGAGAGGAGGTGCGCACATCGCACACGCTTCCGGTTGCAGTGCGGCTGATCTGGGTACAGGTTTAGGAGGCGTCACTCATCATCAAAGAGACCTGCAGCAATTCAAAACTGCTGTACATCTGCATTCCTGTCTTTAAAGTGAATGAGATAATCATGCGCCTTGAACTTATTTGGGGCGACTAAATGAAATAAATATATAAGAAAATTTCTACCAAATGTTCAGCTTTTTTTTTTTTTTTTTTTTTTTTTGTAAAAGGCTATGTTCCTATAAAATGCGAAAGTAAATGTGTATATCCACTATGTTTTTGTGTCTCCATAGTGATTAAAATGTATTGCATTATATGAACTTTAAGCATCAGCTTTTGACATTAATAAAACAGCAAGACAAAGATTAAAATCACTACAGAGACACAGAAATATAATGAATATACATTTTTCACTTTTTTTCACTTTCACATGTTACTAATGAACAGAAGTCTCTAAAAATAGGATAACCAGGAGGAAATATTTAAATATATATATTTTTATTACAATGTAACTGTCATAGAAAATAAAATATCTTTTTGAATATTGTGAAACATAGAAGAAGTCTGATAAGCAAAAGTTATCAATAAGTCTTTTTAAAAACTCTTTTTAGAGGCTGGCAAGATAGCTCAGTGGACTAAAACACCTCCTTAGGCAAGCTTAGGCATGCATAGGGACCGCAGTTCGATCCCCAACCCCACATGCCATACCAGGACTGCCCCCAGGGTGGGCTGAGCTGGCCAGAGTCCAGGTGTGGTGGCACATGCCTGTAACCCTAGCACTGAAGAGGCTGAAAGCAGGAAGACCACCACCAAAAGTTTTCTTTAAAGAGCATAGCACAAAAGTTCTTTTATACCTCTTAATATGTGGTAAGCTTCTATATGAAAAATTGGAGCTTCACTGAAATGTCACATTTAACTTCCAGAGAAATAACTTTAGGGAACTATTAGCACTGAAATTTTCTTTAACATAGTTTTTCTTCTCTTGCTCTCAAGCTTTTCACACCAAATTTCTAGCCCTTTGAAGTTTTAGAATTATCTTTCAACAGTTAAAAGGCAGAAACTCTCCTGAGAGATTCACTAGTAAAAGCCATTAGTGAATTTGCTGATATAAAACTTCAATGCTACTATAAATCTTTCATAGCATGACTTTGGAAAGGTGTGTGTGTGTGTGTGTGTGTGTGTGTGTGTGTGTGTGAAAGAGAGAGAAACAGAGACAGAGAGACAGATAATTGCATTATGTATTGCAATATGTGAACTTTAAGCATGAACTTTTGACATTAATAAAGCAGAAAGACAAAGACTATATCCTCAGATATCTTGACATGGGTAGATATACCATAGGATTAGGTAATCTATGTTTATTTTCATTTTCCAGAAGCCTTAATGCTATTAAATGCAAAAGTCACAAGGCTAACACTTCAGATCAATTATCTGTGTTTCACGGGTATAAAAAGATCATGTTAAAGGTATATTAATATGTGTATTTCTAATTTTAGTGTATTTCAGATGCTTTTATTTAGCCTGTATTTTTATTAACATGTATTTATTTATTTAATTATTTATTTATGTCTTTTTGAGACAGGGTCTTGCTATGCAGTTTTGTAGCCCAGGCTGGTCTCGAACTCGCATTGATCCTCCTGCCTCAGCTTCCCAAGTGCTGGGATTACAGGTGTGCGTCACCACGTCCTGCTATTTTTTAGATTATTTAATATTCAAGAGTAGACGAAAACATAAGTACACAGTTTAAAAACCAATCATTTCTGGTAGATAATTGTGTGCATATCACTTTGTGCAAATAAATAAATGAATAAATAAATACATACATACATAAAATAATGAAAGATAGGAGAATCATGAAATAAATACAAAAATTAGTCATGTTCAGTGAATGTTAATAAGAGGAAATAAATAGAAAGTAAAATTATCCCAAACCACAATGGCATGTTAGATAATAGTAAATGATATAACATTTATATCACTTGAGTCTTTGAAAAAGAACAATATGGAAAATAAATATTTCAAGGAAAACCGTCAAAATTTACAAGACCTAAATGTATGGATACAATAAGATTTAAAAATTTCAAAGAAACTTAAAAACAAACAAAATAGGTGACAAGGACATAGTGTTCACCTTTATAAAGACTACTGTAAGAGGAAAAAATTGCTAAGAAAACATGGGTCAAACAAAACAAGAACAAAACCACATTATTATTACATATGTGAAAATTTAAGTAACAGTAATTTTTATGCTGTTTCTCTTGACACACAGAAAAATGAGTTATTAACAGGCAGTTATAAATTGGAATTTATTTACCTATTTATTTGTTTGGTACAGGGTCTCACTACACAGCCTAGACTCATAGTCATGCCCTTACCTCAGCATTTGCAGTGCTGAGATTTTAAGCAGGCACCACTAGGCCCAATTTTAGTGGTCAGCAAAGAGGTCCCAGGATTCTGGGGCCAGCAGGGCATGCAGAACTGGGGATCAAACCTGGGTCCTGGTGCTTATCTCCCAAACCCATTAATTTACATTATTAAATACTCTATCCCAGGAAACTATTTTAAACATGATGAAAAATTAAGGATAATCCCATATAAATTATGATTAAGAAATTTTGGCGCCATAAGTCTTATCATAAAAAGCAAAAAGAATTTTCAGAAGGGAAATAATTCAATAACGGAAGAAAAGCAGGCACATTGTATATTGATGAAAACAACACTGTGTAAATGTGCAAACTATCTTTCACCTAGTTTTTTAATTAATTGAGACCTTATGATTCTAACCAATGCTATAATAGTATCATTTGACTGTTACTGTTATTTTTTTAATGTATTTACTATAGGATCTATAGGGTCTCACTATTGGTAGGACTTACAGTGATTCTCCTGTTTTCAGCCTCCCAAGTGTTAGGATTATATGCAAGCACCACTGCACCAAGTCTTTTCTTTTTTTTTTTTTTTTTTTTTTTTTTTTTTTTTTTTTTTTTTTTTTTTTTTTTTTTTTTTTTTTTTTTTTTTTTTTTTTTTTTTTGTCTTTTTGAGACAGGGTCTCGCTATGCAGTTGAGGCTGGCTGGCCTTGAGCTCACTGTTGTAGCCCAGGCTGGTCTCCAACTCGCACCAATCCTCCTGCCTCAGCCTCCCGAGTGCTGGGATTACAGGCATGAGCCGCCACGCCCGGCTTGCACCAAGTCTTAGTTGCAATCAAAACAATGCAGGTTTAGGGCCAGTATGGCACACTGGGAATCAAAACATTGCACCTGAGCTATCTGGCCAGCCTTATAATAGTATCATCTGATATGATGCTCAATGTATTTAGAAAATTCATGTAGAAAAATAACAAAACTTCAATGGGAGATTAATGGATAAATCAAACATTTGAAACATTAAAGTATTAAAATATTGATATTAATAAACTGCAAACATGTCTACAATAAACTAGAGAAACTTTTAAGGTATCTGTACAGAATGATACACTGAAAGCATAAATAACTTAAAGTGGGCTACTGGAATAGTTCTAGTAATGCACAGAAAGACAGGAAAATAAATTAGCAAACAAAACCTATGTTTATAATAATGCAATAATTTTAAAATCATGTATTAGAATGCAAACCATAAGATACAAATAATTATTTAAATGTAGTCTAAATATATGAACAGAAAGTCAAACCCTGACTATGATAAAATAAAAAAGGTCCAAAATTCAGTTTATGAAAAATTCAATTTAAATATGAAAACAGTTAAACGCAAAAGAATGGAAAAATATAATTATATTAATTAATTAAAAATAAGTTGGGTGCATGTCACATGAAATATGTCTCATAGGAACTAATTTCTTAGGTATAATAACATAGACATAATATAATAATAATAACAATTATCATCCCGGAAAGAAAACATGCTAATCCTGTCCATGGATGCAGCAAACAATAAATCTTTAAAACATATAATTAATTCTACTGAGAGAACTATACAAACCCTTAACAAAGCTAAGTCCTTCAGCATCCTCATTTCAACTATTACTACATCTATGGATCAGAAAATCAATAGAAAATGACAGCTAAAAGTATGAAATTATAGTACCTACTTGCCATTTTTTGAGTATTCTTTGTCAAAATAGCAAAATATCTATTTTGAGTGACCTTGAAATTATGGCAAAAATAAGCTATATTAACTGTCACAATATCAAATTTAATAAATGTGAATTAACTAAATGCAGAGTATTTTTATATTGATGATAGAAATAAACTTGAACACTACATAAATGGAAATTGCAGTAATATCTTTTTTTTTTTTTTTTTTTTTTTTGTCTTTTTGAAACAGGGTCTCGCTATGCAGTTGAGGCTGGCCTTGAGCTCACTTTCGTAGCCCAGGCTGGTCTCGAACTCACACTGATCCTCCTGCCTCAGCCTCCCGAGTGCTGGGATTACAGGTGTGCACCACCACACCTGGCCTGCAGTAATATCTTAAACACATTTAAAACATACCTTAAGAGCTGGCGAGATGGCTCAGTGGTCTAAAGTGACTGCTTAGGCAATCTCAGCCAACCTCAGGGACCAAGATCCGATCCTCCAGTACCACATGCTGCGCCAGCCCCTCCCCCAGGGCAGGCTGAGCCAGCCATAAAAAAAAATAAATAAAAAATAAATAAATAAATAAATAAAACACCTTACATCAATAAGTCAGTACCAAATGTAATTAAAAACACATTCATATAAATGAAAACAAGGAAAATGTAACATGTGATGCAGATAAAGATGTACTGAGAAGCATGTATAGCAACAGTTGCTTTCCTTAGAAAACAACAAAGACCTCAATGCACCATTCTAATTTCTTATCTCAAAAGAGTTCAGAAGAAACTCAAATAAAAGGAAAAGGATAGATATAATAAAGAGATATGTGAGCAGTCATCAGATATAGTGAAATGTGGTGTAACAGAGGAAATGATAGAAAAATACTAGAAATTATTTTCTTACAATTATTTATTGCTTCTTAAAAGTTATGTAAACAAATTAGTTACATTTTACATAGCAAATGAGCTGACATCCTTCAAAGCTCATGGCTCTCCACCTTCTGCTTACATCTATTCAAAATGACTATAGCACAGAAGTCTCATTTGTTGCCTTCAGTCTGTCAAAGTACCTGGAATTTTGCGCCTTAGTCCATTTCTTCTGCGTATAGTACTGCTCCCTGGTTCTTCTCCTGCAAGCTTCTTTGTAGGTATTTGCCTGTGACATGCATGGAGCATCTTTATTGGACTACCTGGAGAAAGCAATCTCTATCTATTACTTTAAGCTACTTACTTTTATGTTCCTTAGCAAAAACTAAACAAAACAAAAACCACTTCCTTACTAGAGAATTGAGTTTATTTTATTTTACTTTATTTTTTGTCCAGGGTCTCACTATGAAACTCCAACTCATAGTGATCCTTCTGTTTTCTGACGCCCAAGTGCACATGCCACCATGCTTGGACTCTATCGATGGCTCAGGTCCTCTGAGGGCAGGGATGGTGCTAAATATTATGTCAGGGATCAAACCCAGGCCCCCTGTGCTTCCCTAAGGAAGCGCTTAGTCAGATGAGCTATATTGCTGACCCTAGTAGGCTAATCTATTTATAGGCATTTAGGTAAATAAAAATATCGAATCACAGCTTTTGAAGAATGAAACAAAATGTTCTGAACAAGCAAAAATAATCAAATTAATTGATTCATTCAAATTAAAATTAAAACAAAAGATCCAACACTTCTATTAAAAAGATCCATGCTTGATTATGTCTTTATAGAGAGAAAGCCTTTGATAAACAAAATAGCACAAAATATCAGTGATGTTTCAAAACATGGGAAAGGACTCTGTGACTACACAAACTACAGTGCAGGTCTGAGCTAGCTCAGAAATCTCCAAGTTTGGTCAGACAGCCCTTGGTTTAAAGTCACTCACTTGATCCTGAAATCAGACAGTACACATTTGGGTCACAGTGAATGATTGCAGTGCCTCCAAAAGAAAATGAGTAAGATGCATTGCTATCATACCGTGGGGATGAGAGCCCCACAGGTCTTCTTGGACAATGTAGTTTGAACTGAAAATTTTATGAAAGCCCCAGGCAGAAAGAAAAAAAAAATCAATTTTCCCCAAATAAATTTCAGAATTGCATCCATTCATACAAAATTCTTTGTCAGCCTATTAGATCAAACCAATTTTTTTTTTCCTCCAAGAAGATTGAACCCAGGCAGCCTATATAGTAACAGGGAATAAGTTGGATGCTCATTTGAAGAGTGGTTTTCCACTATCATTGCATCAAGATTACTCTGCAAGTTCACTGTTACTTAAACTTCTTTGAAAAGGTCTTAAGAACATTTAGTTCTTTTTTCTGTTCCTCTGTATTTTCAGTGCTGCCTACTGTGGTGAATAATTAAGATAATTTTGAAGAAATTAGTTTTTCATCATTTCTTTTTTATCATTGCTAGCAGCAATAAAAGGTGTTGTTGATAAAGAAACAAGAAAATGTGTACTAATCAGGGAAAAAATGGTTATTTCATATATTTTCTTCTGGAAAAATATATGCTGTTTTTTATTGCAAATAATAAACTGAGATAAAACAGACAGCAGCAGCTTTGTTGAGGAACTAGACATCAAACTTCCAAGCTGTCCAAATGGTTGAAAATTGAGAGAAACATGATAGCACACAAAGAACAGCAAAATAAGTGCTGAAAAGACCCAAGGATAAATTGTCTTCAAAATTTGCTGTTTCGGAAAATGTCTATTTAAGGAGTACTGACCTGTGCTAGGCTAAGGATTGAGGCTACATGCTAGAAAACATTGCCTGGAGGCTGAAGAGATCAACAAAAGCTTCTAAGTTGTATCGTGGTAGAGAGCAGAGCTAGGTAAATACCTGTGACTTTTCCCTTAAGCCCTGGATTTGCCAGGTTAGGCCTTGTAGGCCTAGCTTATGGAATTATTTAAGATACATGAAAAGTTACAATAACTATTACTTAATAAAAGCATAACATGGAGTCCTCACAGAGAAAAGGTACTTACTCGTAGTTTAAAGTGCTACTGCAGAAAATTCCAGTAGTTTTTGAGAGAAAATATATTATAGAGACCTAAGGAATTTATAAAATAAATCACAAAAGCCAGGATGAAAGTTCCTGAAAATATAAAGATTAATATTTTACATTTATATATTTTAAAGTATGTGCTAGTAAAATGGAATATAAAATGTGTATGCTAAGAACAAGAATAAGATAATGTTAAGATTAATAACGTATCCTATGAAAAATCTATTATTTGAAATTAGTCAATAAAAATGACACAAACAAAAATTAGAAAATAAAAATACTTGTTTAAAAATGAACACAGCCCTAATACATCACAAGTACTGACTGCTTAGACTATGTGCAAGAAGACTCCCAGGACAACCGAAAAGACAAAAAGAGAAATAGAGCAATTAAAACCATGGAAAATATTTTAACGTAAGTCTCCCAACTTGATTAAAACTTGGTAGTGCAGCCCCAACTGAAGCTAAAATATGTTCCCATACTTCACTGTAGAACTATAAATTCAACGAAAAGGGAGAAGAATCTAAGTATTTGGGTTATTGAGTGTTATAATAATTAAATTTACTACAACATTAAAATATTTGAGTTCATCAATATGCCCACAAACATAGTAGTATAACAATTAAATTTAAGAGATTATATATTGAAAACATTAACTAAAATATTTATTTTCACTGGCTTTATTTTATTAATCCCCTGTGTGATATAACTACACAAAAAGATGATAATGCAACCAGGAACTCCATTCTGCAGTAGAAGAGACTCTTCTTATTTGCTGAAATAGAATGTATAGATATGACACATACCAGGGAAAACGTCTATGACTCAATGAAGATATAGCATAAGCAACATATCATGGATGATTCTAGAAAGAATTAAAAGAATATTTTACTTAGGACTTGTCTTTTCCTTTATGACACATATAGTATACTTTATTATACTTTTCATAAAATTTCAAGGTACTTTAATAATGTCATATGAATAGAATCTATGAATTCTGTAATCTCCATAACATCTTCTGATTCACAAATGAATATATGAAAGGAATGGTTACATTTCCACAATGACCTAAAAATTTTATCCAAAGTCTCATTAATGTTTTAAGATTATTACATATCAGGTTTTTGGGTGTGAAAGTAAAACCTTCCTGAGGAATACGTGTGATACTTTAGTCCTATTCAATCATATGAACTGTTTTGTATTAAGGCTAGTTCGTGTCAGCATTAGCTTAATAAATCTGCCTTTATCTTGGGGTTCAATTAGCCTTGGATATGGTAACTTCCAAACATCAATAAAGAAATTATACAAGAAGAAATATGGTCTTTAACAAATGGTGCAGGAAAATCTGGCTTTCCACATGGCAAAGACTAAAACTAGACCCATGTTATAATAGTGAAATGAATTAAACCTAAAATGGACCAAAGATATGAATATTAAAAGAGAAACTCTAAATTTAGTAGCAAAGAAAGTAGAAATCTGGAAGATATAGGCAGAGACTTCATGAACAAAATCCAGATCATATGGGAAATACAAAGAAGAATCAACAAATGAAATCTTATATTACTAAAAAAAAAAAATTTTGTGTGCTGGTAAGATAGCTCACCAGATTAAGCAGCGGCTTAGGCAAACACAGCGATCATAGTTCAATCCCTGGCACCACATGCTGCACTAGCCTATGCTGAGCCTGTCTCCAAGACCAGGCAGTGTGGCACATACCTGTAATTGCAAGCCTGTAGATGGTGATTGGTGGAGAGAAGGCTGAAAACAGGAGGATAAGTATGACTCTGAGCTATGTGGTTAGACCCTGTACCAAATACACACAAGCAAAATTACAAAAAACAACTTGTGTACAAGAAAATAAATCATCAACAGAGTGAGTAAATAACTCACAGAGTAAGAAAAATTTATAGCCAGGTGTCCCTCAGACAAAGGACTTATATTTAAAACATAAAGAACTGAAAAAAATCACACACCTACAAATTAAAGGCACATTCCATAAATTGGCATCTGAGATGAGCATGTGATTGTCAGATGAAGAAATGTATGTGGTCAATAAATACATGAAGAAATATTCAATTCAATATTATTGGAGATTTGAATTAAAATAACACTGAGATTCCAAGTGATTCAAATAAAAACAAGACTGAGATTCTATTTCACCCCAGAAAGAATGATTATTATAAAAAATATCAACCTGGGCCAGCCTGGTAGCTCAGAGGAATGAAGAACCCGCTGAGGCAGAGTTCAGGGGTTGAGGTTTAATCCTCCTCATGCCCTACCAGCCCCATCTGCAGGGCATGCTGAGATGGCAATGGAGACTGGGCGTGGTGGTGCATGCCTGTAATCCCAGCATTCAGAGGCTGAAAAGAGGAAAATCACTAGAGTTCTGATCTATGTAGTGAGATCCTATAGCCTCTGTAGACCCTGTTTAAATGCTGGAGAGGTTGTGGAAAAAAAAGAGAACTCTTTTCCACTGTTGGTGAAAATGTATATTGGTACATTGATTGTGAATATCTGTGTGGAGATTCCTCAAAAAAATAGGGATTAAAGGTCCCATTTGACCCAGCTATTTCCTGCTTCTGGGTTTCTTCCCAGAAGAATTAAAAACACTGTATTACAATTATATATTTTCACAAATGTTTATTGCTGCATGATTTGTAATATGTAAATCTTAGACACAACCATCAAACTAGAAATAGACAAAAATGATGTTTCGGTTTTCATGCAGTGGAGTGCTACTCAGCCTTAAAAAAGGATAAAATGGACAGGCGTGGTGGTGCACGTCTGTAATCTCAGCACTCGGGAGGCTGAGGCAGGAGGATCGGTGTGAGTTTGAGACCAGCCTGGGCTACAAAAGTGAGCTCAAGGCCAGCCTGAACTGCATAGTGAGACCCTGTCTCAAAAAGACAAAAAAAAAAAAAGGATAAAATGGAGGCTTGTATAAGTAAATGTATACCACTCAAGATCATATGCATTCAGGTTTCCACATAGAGCAAATTGGTCCAGCAATGGCCATGACTCATCCAGGTGTTTGACACTGGCAAAAGAACTACAAACTGCTCTTTACAGTTTAAAGGTAAATCCTGAGGAAATTTGACTGAACTGTCAGATACAAAATTGAATTTTTTTGTTACATAGGTCTAGCTTTATCTTGGCCTTAATCATCCAGCAGAAAAGTATAACCATGAGGTATAAAAAAAAAGCCGTTTTTATATACTGAGCTATAAAACGTTCAAGTCAACAACTTCTGGCATTGCCATTTCTGCCGATAACTCACTAATGGTATGGACTATTGGACTGTATGGGGTTATTTTGCTGAATTCATGCATCCTACAATATTTGAATGGCAATGGAACAGCCATCTCTGACAAAACAAAACAAAAAAGGGGGTTATAAATAAAAGACCATTTTGTAGTAGAAAAATAGGATAGAAATACAGCTACTTTCTCTAAGTGCAATGAGAAGAAAGATTTGCCCTAATAGTGTTTAGACAAGATAGCATGTTTTCATCTTGTGCTCTGAACAACTACTATAAAGACAATATACAATGTATTAATTATTGTAACTGTCCCATGAACCTCTTTTGAAACTGTCCCATTGCTATTTCTTTCTCATCAAAATTAATAAAATAAAAATCAGAAGAAAAAAGACCATATTCACAAGTTAAAAAATAAGATTCATATGTGTAAGCATCATACTGTCTCACTAATGTGAGAAAATGAATAAGTAAATAAGACCAAAAAATGTACAACAGATAACGTCACAAGGAAAAGACAAACTGTGATGAGGTAAAGGGGAAAGGAAGAATGGGAAATAGGAAAAAAATATGTAGGTGTGTACAAGCTAATTCAGATAGCGATAGTGATACAGCTAGTTACTCTTGATTCATTAAAAAGAAAGTTTTATGCTAATATGTCTGCACAAGATATGATTACTGTGAATTACTACTAGAAAAATAATCCATAGTATATCAACTATTGTAACTGCCCTACTAACAAGTTTATGAATATCAGCTTCTTTTTATGCTTATCTTTTTTCTTTTTAAAATAAAACGAAATTAATACTAGCTGTCTCCATAAAATTTTCAGACGTTGAAAAACTTATCAGAAATACCACTACCCTTATTTCAGCCAAGGACAAAACCAACAAACTATAGCAAGGCAGAAACAAAAGACCAAGGTCAAGCAAACAAATAAAAGACGCAGCATGAAAAAGAGAGGGGGACAGAGCTCTTGAAGTCCTGCTTCACACCATTTTATTCTGTAAGAATTCTCCATACCACAGGTAACAAGATCTAGTCTTTCACTAAAACCTTCATGTTACTATATTCTGTATTTCTATTAACACTTACTAGGGACTCTAAGCACAAATCAAGACTTACTGGATTTTCTCCATTTACATCCAGTTCTTCTCTTCATCTAGTTCAAGAGTAACTAGCTGTATCACTATCACTATCTTAACTAGCTTGTGCACATCCATAGATTTTTTTCCTATTTCTCATGCTTGTGAATTGATAGTCCCAGCTTAAAATATTGATCAGTTCTTAATAATTCTGTCAACTCTAGATGTGCTATAATTAACTATTATTTCTCTCTAGCTTGAGTGAAATAAGAATACAAATATAAAAAAGAATACAAACATAAAATAAATACAAAAGTATATAAATAATTCATATTTATACATTTATAGCATAGCATGAGAATTTTTTAAAGCTAGGACTCAATTAAGATAGTTAACTTGCACAAATAGATTAATGTCTGTGATGAAAAGAGGGATTGCTAGACCTGAAGAATTTAGCTATAGCCAACAGTGACACTTTAAACATTTGGATATATAAAATTTGAATAAAAATGTCATGTAAATTAACGTCAAACACATTTGAAAGCCCAAGTGGTTATATTTATTAACTTAAGATAGAATTTAAAAACATGAGTGATAAAAAGTAATCAGGATATTTTGCAATTTTACTGATCCTATCAGAATGATACCATAGCAAAATGTATACACATAATTCAACCTTAAATCATAGCAAGAAAAAATTATTGAGAGAAACAAATTCTTAGTAACGTTTAGATAAGCAATAACTTTGAGACACTAATTTTTCAAGTAAAAGCAGAACAAGGAAAATGCATAGAATGGTTGTAAAGTTAAGGAGAAATTACCTGGGCAATAAACATTGTTGTGTTGTTGGTATATAATGGATACTGAATCCAAGAATTCTGGCATAGGTATCTTAAATTCAGATAGTAAGCATGTGAATTACAATACATACTCCATTTGTCTCATGAAGTGAGCCAAATTACCTCAAAACAATGAAAGCCTAAGGAATGGATCCTTTATTGTAATAGTACTAATTTAGGAGTTAGTAACAATAAGACATGTTAAAGGTCCCCTCTTGAGTGGAAATGGCCCTTGTAAATAGAATCGGACCTTGCTAAAGAAAATAATCACAGGAGAAACTGCAAAATGTGACAACTAAAATCATAACAAAATTTGTTGCTATGTGCATTAGCAACACAGTATATAGATTGAAATTTATAAGTTTGAACTTATTGTCATTGGATTAAGTTGCCTTTCACATTTTATATGTATTAAACTTGCACTTTATATGTCATTGCAGAGCCTTTGCTAGAATTTTCACAACATAATATTTTTGAACGTTTGATTTATTTAAAAAATATCACGTGTCTTTATTATTAAACCTGCTTTTAATGAATCCTGCCAGTGTATGCCTTATATTGGTCCTGTAAAGAAGAGATAAGGAAAGAATCTTTATAATAAGTATTAGAGGGAAAAAAATCAATGTTTGCTCTACTTTTGCTGACTGTGGAATTCTCTGGTGCCATAATATCGTATCCTCCAAATCAGGGAATCTGGATGAAAAAAATGTTCAGCACAATTGCATCTAGTAGATAGCAGTGTTTAAGTGTGCTGAGCTGTAGTTTGCAATAAATAATAAATAATAGACCAAACCTCAATACAGCTGAACAGCTGTCACCACAGCTGACAGTAGAGCCAATCACAAGGTCAGACAAGAAATACAACTGGGAAGCGTACACAGACCCAGCTGCCAGGGCAAACACAGCCCATATCTTTGCATCTGGAGGCTGTAGCTGCCAAACCTTCCCATAAGCATCTTTCTGTATTGATTTCAGGCCTGGTAGGTAGAAACATGAAGAAATAAAATTTGAACATTCAACATTGCTAGAATTAGAAGAAAGCACCTAGTTAATCTGAAACGGTTAATGATTTTATTTTATTTTTGTCAAAATGGAGTTGTTCTTCAGAAAAATTTAACATTTTAGTCAGAGACTATGTCTACCTTTTCCGCAGACAATGAAAAATAAAGTTTATCTTGGCATTTAATTTCACTTAGCGTGTAAATCTTTCATTATATTCCATTATTTAAATCAAGGCAGAAAATAAACTATTCTATTGATGAATACAAAATGCTGAATTTTATCTAGTTAACAGAAAGACCTTCTATGTATCACCAAATTTACAATCTATCAAAAAGTAATTTTATATAGTTTATTATGACTGCATTAATGTATATAGCATATTTATAATTAACTAGATAATATCTTTATTGCTGCCACAAGTGTAAATTAGATTCATACTAGGAAAACAGTGACCTACCAGAAAGATAAAATTTCTATGCATATTTGATATTACTCCCACATGGGTTTATGGTACAATAACTTTTAATGGAATATTTTCCTGCCTTTATGTCTTAAGGAGGTCAAATAGACCATATAGGTACTCAAAAAAGCTCTTGCTCCTATTTTAGGCAAGGTGTATGTACCCCTAACTATACATGATGATATTCAAGAGTGGCTATATGATAACTAACTCCATGGGCAGGTAGAGCAGGGGAAAATTTGCAGTAATAGGTATTTGTTTAGAGATAGCTTCTGTGGAGAAGGCACAAAACCAATTCAGTATTTTTCCTTGCAGTCCTCTTTCATGAGCGCATGTGCTCAGTATTATATTAATATTGTTAATATAAAGTTAGGTACGTTTATACGATTGAAATATATATATATATATATATATGCATATATATATATATGTATATATATTTATATATTAAAAATCAGCACAGAACTAAATAACTTCACTTATATCTTCATAAATTCTTAAAACAGAACAAAAATTTTAGAGTTTACCAACCAACATTTTTCAAATTAAAAATAAAATAACAAAGTTTACTAAAAATTTGATTGAAGGCTGTAACTTTCTATGAACACAGATACTTTTCCAGAGGGTTTTTCTAAGTACTGGACTCAGATTAAAAATTTTGGAACAATATCTAAATATTGAATTAAAAAGTTATTATCTCTCCTTAAATATTGAAGATTTAGTGTGTTTTCTTTACAATTTATATCTCCAACTCTTGTCAGTGAACTTATTTTTATTATATTTCGGGCAGTAAAATGTAATATTTGCATATACATAACAATATAGTAGGTTTAATTGGGATCAGAAAAATTTAGCTTTAGTTACATAAATTATGTTTATTTAATATTAGACACCTGTAAATGTTACCTATAATGCAAGAATAACAATAAATGGATTACCAATTAAGAGAGTAAGATTGAAGCTTTAATAAATTCAGTCACCTTCTAGATACAAACTAGTTGTCTAAATATGATCAAACCTAAAATCATGTATGGAACAAGTATTTACCCAAATCTTAAAGTACTTAGAAGTAAATTAAGACAAATAACAAGCATCGAAACTTAAGAGATTATAGGAAAAAGCATTGTTCAGATGGAGATCTTACATATATGCCTATATTCATAGAGAAAAATGCCATAAACACATACTTGAATTATACTTTTAAAGGAATAGGAAAATAAGCAAAACTAATGCAAGCATGGCTGAACTAAGGAAAAAAAGATCACATTGAAAATGATAGGGAACATTACAAAATAATATATTACCAATACAATCAAAAATTGTTTTTTGAAAACTTAGCAACAAAAGAAAAATGTTTTAACTAGACAAGAAGCCAAAAGCAAAGGGTAAAATACTGAAGTATAAATGAAATCAGGGAAGCTGTGAATATTTTTATGATGATAACCACAGAGATGTCTCCTGAATCTAAACTGAAAGACAGCTAATAATAACAGGGTCTTTACTTTGAAGGGCCTTAATATATTTTACTATGCATTATTCTACATATTCATTCAAAAACCACTGCACCTTGCATTAAATAATGAATTTTTAAAAGTTTTAAATTAAAATTTATGTATAGTCCTGTGGGGGTAAACAAACAAAACATAAAAAAGAAAGCAAGACAAAACAAACATGTTTTGGGGTACTCAGTCCCTATAGGCAGCTCTCATCCTGATTTCAATCTTGAGTATGCTACCTTGTGCATCTCATCACTGCCATTGTTAATGGACTTAAAAAAAAAAAAAAAAAAAAAAAAAAACAACACCTTAGAGAGTGTTAACAAATTAAAAGTTGCACTCAGATAGTTTAGCAATTTTCTTAGTTGATTTTTCACTTACATCATTTTGGTATGATATATTCATTGCTAGCTTGACTGTCTAGTCAAGTAATTTAGATACTTGCTAGAAAAAGTATTGTTTGAAACTTTAAACACATTATTGTAGCATTGGTGTGTAACAGTCTACATGTGAGAACAGTTCTGTAAGGTTCACATGTGAGGGCCAAGTTAATGTGTCAAAGGAATTCATATTGTGTATTTAAAGAGAAGTTTTAATCTCTGTCTTCAAATTGACTAGAGTCATGTATATTACCTGTCAGATATTTCTCTTGCTCTATATACAAAATTTGGTAGTTTCAAAATTAAAAATATAAAGAAATTTGAGAGATATATTGCACTATATTTTGTCTTTAAATTCGTAGCAATTTTTTCCTAGCTGAATCTCTTTTTTTTTGGGGGGGGGTGGTTAGGACTTCTGAGATTTTTTAAATGGGTTTATCAATTTCTCTCTTTAAAGAAATTTTTTTGGCTACTAAAAGTAGCCTTCACACTGAGTTTCACCCATCTCACTGTTGCTTTTTCTCTTTCCTTCTTTCTTTCTTTCTTTCTTTCTTTCTTTCTTTCCTTCTTTCTTTCTTTTTTACATTTTCTTTAAGATCAAAGTTTCACTGAGTTACTAAATTGCCCAGTATTCACTTACACCTGGGTTCCTACTGCCTCAACTCTTCAGAGACCTGGTAATGAGGATGTGAACTGCCATACCCTGCCCTTCTGTTTTCATAACCCAATCATTCATTTTATTAAGTAGATTTGTTGTTGTTGTTAGTGTTTCTCCTCCTTTTGATTTGTAAACTGACATTTTAGACATTCAGGTGTATGAATTTCTGGATTGCTTCAAGAAATAAAGCTAACAGTATCAAACTATTTCAAAACCTTCAGTTCCATTGTGATTTATGCTTTTAACATCTTTTCTGGTCAAGGAGCTGATGAAATTTTGTCGCTGTTTTTTTTTTTTTTTTTCTTTTTTGAGACAGGGTCTCACTGTGCAGTTCAGGCTGGCTTTGAGCTCACTTTTGTAGCCCAAACTGGTCTTGAACCCGCACCGATCCTCCTACCTCAGCCTCCTAAGTTCTGGGATTACAGGCGTGAGCCATCACGTCCAGCTTGTCATTGTTTTTGAAGGGAGAAAAGAGCTATTGAAGAAAGCACATGTGAAGGTGAAGAAACAATGTTACTATCCATTAAATTTAGAGGAATCAGTTATCCTCAAGAATAAAATTAAAAGACTGCTTCTTGTTTTCCCCTCAGTTTAAGAAAAGGATTTTCAGATATTTCAGATGATCATGCTTAGTATATCTTCTATTTGATTATGGATATTTTAGCCTATGGTTTCTCATATTTAAAATATATATGAATTTCATCTTCATTTCAGACAGATTAAATGGATGGTTGAGTTACTATGAAAAAATGAGAAATAGGAAGCAAACCTGGTGGTTGAAGTTGAAATTACAACATTGGCTTTGACATAATAAGTGACTTTAAAGAAAGTGATCATTATTATATGTACCCTATGAGTTTTGTTTCAATTAATATGTTTAAGCAATTCTTTCAGTATCGTAACCAACATTATCTTCTTTTCTTTGGCTGCATGCAATGTAATACCTATTTTCACTCCACTAAAATAATAGCAAATAAAAATATAAAACGGGAGTTTAGATCCAAGACATTTCCTACTGTTTACAAGATTCTGTGTAATCATTTACATATTTTATTTTATTTTATTTTTTAATTTTTGAGACAGGGTCTCACTGTGCAGTTCAGGCTGGCTTTGAGCTCACTTTTGTAGCCCAGGCTGGTCTCGAACTCACATCGATCCTCCTGCCTCAGCCTCCCAAGTGCTGGGATTACAGGCATAAGCCACCATGCCCGGCTCATTTACATATTTTAATACGCAGTAGTCTTTAAAATTTTTTTTGTTATGCTTAATGTAACAAATGACTTTTATAAATGATTAGACATAAGGAACTCAAAGATGTATAAATGTACATAAGAGTACACACTTGCATACATATTTTTTTTCTTTTTTTCTCCACTCTGTTGATCTCTCACTTTTGGTTTGGGGCTTCAATCGCAGGATGAAGTGCAGGTTGGATATGTACTATATCGCTGATCTACATCACCAGTTATATTGCTTTTAAAAAAAAAAAAAAACAAATAGTGCACACATATTATAAAGAATAAGATTTTCTATGCATCATGTTATACATGCATAATAAATTATTTTAGCATTCTTAACTACCCATTACCTCTCTTACCCATTCTTTCATCCTTCTTTGATCCATTCGCTCTTCTATCCTAATAATTTTGCTGTCAATTATAGCTACTGAAAATGTTCAACAGCATGGTACTGAGTTACATTTACAGATAACAAATATAACTGTTGAAGTAATTTTGAAATAATACAATGACTAAAACTGGTGTCAGAAAGTTATTTTGACAGTGTTTTAGGAAGTATTTTTAAACTACTATTACTCAAAAATGACTGAATTGTTATATATAGTAATAAAGCACAGCATACTGTTTTGTTTGTTTGGCATGGCTCGCTACCAGCAATTGAACTTGCCAGGCAGGCTTTTATGTCACTGAGCATCTGCTTGGATCAGCATACTATTTAGCATCAAAACCACATCGAAAAAATTATGCAATATACAGAATTAGGCTCAAAATACCAGAAGGCAGAGAGAGGAGAAGAACTTTTTCTACCAATAATCATTAGAAAAATTATGTCTGCATCCTGTGCTCTAAATAACTACTATGAGGACAACAATATGCATTGTATTGATATTTGGTCATGTACTGCTATTGTGTTTTGAAACCGTCACATTATTTCTTATTAAAAGTAGCCGAGGGTGGTGGCCACAGGCCTGTAATCCCAGCACTTTGGGGGGCTGAGGCAGGAGGATTGGTGTGAGTTCGAGACCAGCCTGGGCTACAAAAGTGAGCTCAAGGCCAGCCGGAACTGCATAGCAAGACCCTGTCTCAATAAATAAATAAATAAATAAATAAATAAATAAATAAATAAATGAATGAATGAATGAATGAAATTCAAAAATAGGGCCTGGCCTCAGTGGTCTAAAGCGGCTGCTTGGGAAAGCTTGGGCGGCTTTAGAGACTGCGGTTCGATCCCTGGCACCACATGCTGCGCCAGCCATGCCCTTGGGACGGGCTGAGCCGGCCATAAAAATGAGTGAATAAACAAATAAAGGTTCTGAAACAAGAAAAAAAAATAAATTAAAAAAATTCTTTAAAAAAATAAATAAAAAATAAAAAATAAAAGTAGCCAGAAATATAATTAAAAAATAGAAAATAATAATAAAAACTTGGGAAAGAAATAGAAAATTGCAGAATGAAAACATTATAGTTTAAATATAGAAAAAATACCATTTTAGAGGATACTTAGGATTAAGTCCATCTGTAACATGATTTTTAGCACTTGGTAACACTTTTATTGACATTTAATGTGACAATTAACACTGAGAATGAATGCTATAGAAGCAAATACAAACACATACAGCCACTTTATCACTGACAAAGGTGCCAAACATGTTTACTGGGAGAAAGGTAGCTTCTTTAACAAATGGTTCTGGTAAAACTGGCTCTCTACATGCCGAAAACTAAAACTTGACCCAGGTCTATCACTACGCACTAAAATAAAGTCAAAAATGGATTAAAGATCTAAATATTAAAAGAGAAACATTAAATTTTCTGGAAGAGAAAATAGAAGGACATCTTGAAGACATCGGGATAGGCAAAGAGCTCATGGACAAAAATCAGAATGCACGTTTAACACTTGAAAGAATCAACAACTGGGACCTCCTCAGGCAGAGAAGCTTTTGCACATCAAAAGGAATTACTAACAGAGTGAAAAGACAACTCAAAAATTTAAAAAAAATTTACCTAATAAGTATTCAGACAAAGATCTTCTATCTAGAATTTATAAAGAACTAAAAAACATAAAAGATATCAAAATTCAAAGACCCTGTTCAGAAATAGGAGTCTAAGATGACCATAAACTTCCCAGAGAAAGAAATTCAACAAGTCTATAAATACATGAAGAAATGATCCACATCACTAGCCATCCATGAAATGCAAATTAAAACTACTCTTAGAGGCAGAATGAATATAAGAATAAAAGCCAACATTAATAATACTAAACAACAGGGGGCTGGGGAGATAGCTCCATGGCACAAATGCCTACCTGGCAAATGCAAGGTTGTGAGTTCAAACCCCGGTCCCGCAAAAAAAAAAAAAAAAAAAAAAAAAATACTAAACAACAAAAATTATTACTGAAGATATTATGTTACCTCAAAATAATTTAATAGTGATATTGATTTAAATTAAGTTAAAGTCAGAAACATTTTACAATGAAAACCACCTCCATTGCTACATTAACATAATTGGCATGAGTTTGACACTGTTTGAATTAATTCATTATATGTAAGAAAAAACCATAATATACCATCAGTGGTATCCACTGATGTTTGTCTTAAATTCTATGAATATATTTAAATTTGTATAAGCCCTTAGCTTTATCTCTTAAAAATGAGGTGACACACTTTAAATTAAAAGTAATTTTTATATATTTTTGATGGAAGTGGTTAGTTTCAAAACTTCTTGAATCATGTTTCTAAACAGTGTATGGGATGTAAACTACACGCTTCCATTTGTAACATGGATGACTTTATCAAATTATTTTTTGAAAATGCGTGGCATTAGGTACTACATATAAATAGAAAAACAACTTTGCAGAATAGTTTTACGCTAGCTTCTAATAATGTGTTCATAGGATAAAAGTTGAGTTTTATTTCCATTATTAAGGTGTGATGTTTAGTTTAAAGCTTTCTTTTCATTTTCAAGATACGTAAGACTTATGAAGTATGATTATTCATTGTCTGAGAAAAATAAAGTTCTGAAGAACTTTTGAGGAGTTTTAAGTTTGATTTCAAATTTTTTATATTTTCTTACATTTTTATACAGCATTTTATCTCATCAGGCATAGTTAGATTTCTGGTACCTTTGCCTTCCAGGGCTTCTGTTCTAATAAAAATGTGTGAGTTTTCAGGTTCAAGACGAGAGGCATTGGAGACACCCACTCAGGACCCACTTCCTGTTCCTGTCTTGGATAGGAGCTTTTTCCCCTCAATAAATATGTTCTGTTCACTAAAAGCAAAAAAAAAAAAAAAAAAAAAAAAAAGATGAGAGGCATTGCACCTAACTAATTTGCATTATATTGCATTAGATGATGATCTAAATGGTGTCACATGTCTTCCAGATGCATTACAGGGCTAGGGCACAATGCTTCTCAAAATTTCGGCTTATTGGTCCTCTGCTATGAATTTTGTCAAAAGTCTTCCAGCATTCAGAACCCTTGAGTGATTAAAAGCTACAATCCTGGCAGAAAAGCGAAAATCCATACACAGCTTTCAATAGTGGTACCTAGTGGTATTCAATAGAGACAATAATAAGAACAAGAGCAAACATTTCAGTATATTCTATTTCCTCTTTTTCTACTTTCAGCACCTTTCCTTTGTCAAACCTCACTTGAAGTCAGGTGGAAACTGAAGTCAGGTGAATTCTGAGCTGCAGTGATTACTCTCTACAGAAATAGGTATATATCTAGACATAAATCTATCTGTACATCTAGAGTAAGATTTAGATTTGGATATGTAGATATGTAGATATAGACATCAATGTAAAATCAATGCTGTTTGTGCTGATGGTAAAGTTTTTATTTTATATGAGTTATAGTCCAAAGAGGAGTTCATTTCTTACTTTCACATATCACTGTCCCTATCTGTCAGATACTACCCAAAACATGTAAAACAAGTTTTAGAAAGAATATGTGAAACCAATAAAAACATCCTACTAGTTGTAACAATCACAAAACTAAGTGATTTATTACAACGAAGTGTAACACAGCATGCTTGAATCAAGAATGCATAGACAGGGGACCAGGTAGATATCTCAGTAGAATAAGGGCTTGCCTGGAAAGTGCAAGGTCCTAAGTCTTATCTTCAGTACGAAAAAAAAAAAAAAAAAAAAAAAAAAAAAAAAAAAAAAAAAAAAAAAAAAAAAAAAAAAAAAAAAAAAAAAAAAAAAAAAAAAAAAAAAAAAAAAAAAAAAAAAAAAAAAAAAAAAAAAAAAAAAAAAAAAAAAAAAAAAAAAAAAAAAAAGCATAGACAAAAACTAGTGAATTCTGATGTAAAGAGTAGAAGAAAATTCCTGAAGTATTTGGGTAGTAAAGGATTATTGAGATTTAAATGAAATGTGAAAAAATGAGAAGGCATGAAAGAGTATGATGAGTCAAAAACATGAAGCTGGCTTAAAGAAATTTCACTACTGTCTATTTTGAACAAAATCAAATAAAATGATCTGCACTTAAGAAAAAACAAATTAAAAGCAACCAACAAAAACTCATACAGAACTTACACTAATTAAGAACTTTTAATTTCAGGGCCAGCCATATAACTCAGTGGATTAAAGCCCCTGCTTAGAGATTCAGGAACAACGGTTCAATCCCTGATATACTGTGCAGCCGCAACATCCCAGGTTCCCGTGGACACACTGAGACCATGATTAAGACTGATTGTGGGGGGGGGGGGCACACCTGTAAACCGAGGGCTTGGGAGGCTGAAAACAGGAAGGATCACTAGGCATCTGATCTGTGCAGTGAGACCCTGTACACCTCGTACTAAATGTATTTTTTTAAAAAAGGAACATTACTCTCATTCTGGAATAATGAAAATATTAGGAGTATAATATTTAACTTTTGTAGATAGAAAGATTTTTAATCAAACATTCAAAATTTATCAGGAAATTGACAAACAGGATGCTGAAAGTCACCCTGAATTGGATATAAAGGTCTACATTTAAATCAGTTTTGAAATTGACTAGAGAAAAGGGATGCATTTTGTGTGACACAAGTCTCCTTATCTCTATCATTTCTCAGGATGCATTTATGCTTTGGGCTTTACCAGATGAATACTCATAACAGAGATCTATAAAAATACTGACAGTACTTGTACTAAAGAAAAGTAAATATTTATTGATGAAGTAATATTTATATCTATTTTAATGCAAATTTTTGTAAACACTTTGTCTCAGTTACTTTTTCCTCATTGCTAGGACAAAATACTGGACACTCGACATTGAAGAAGGAAAGGTTTGTTTAGGTCATAGTTGTGGGGATTTTAGTCCATACTTGTCTGGTTCCAAGACAGAGTGGAACATGTCAGAGGACAGCTCTTCTTGGCAGTGGAAAACAGCAAAGAGCCAAAGGAGGAGCAGCTGTTGTAGCTAGCAACCTCTCTACCCTCCTTGTATTTGTGTGCAGATTTTCTGCTCCAGGGCAGGTGTAGCACTCACATCCATAATATGAGCACTGGATCAAGAATTAATCACAGACATGAGAAGCTGCCCTGATGACTATATGAAGCTTGCGGGGGGGGTGGGGCTAGACTCAGCACATAACATACTAAAATGAATATTTCCTGGAACAAAAATCAACTAAATATAAAAGTGTCAAGAGGCTCTGACCAAAATGCATAAAGATTGTAACCAGATTTAGGTACTTTGCAGCTCTTATTTAGGTAATTGGGATAAATATTTCCTTTCATTCCCCCTCCTATTTTTTTTTTTTTCTTTTCATTGAGACTAAAATGCATGCATGTGTTAAGTTGAATTACAAGAAAGAAAACAACACTTAAGATGGAAAGGATTATTTTGTTACGAGTTAGTTCTTTTGCTCAACTTTATAAACAGGTAGGAATCAAAGGAATGAAAGTTTACTAACTTCTATAATTTTTCTAATGAGTGTTCGTTTATACAGAAAGACAAAAAATGACAGATGATAGATAATAGGTAGTTACATTGACACATTCACAATGGATGGAATAGTGATAATTTTGTCATTGATATAAAGACTATAATACAAACACAGTTGTTTTTGTTGAGCAACGTAGGACACTTACATTTTTTTTTCTGAAGCCAAATATAAATGATTTATTTAAGAGGTCTATACTCATTTATGGCTTCCAGAATTTATTATTTCCCCCACTGGATTTGGATTTTTTATATGTATTTATTTTTTGTTACGTTTAATAAGAAAGAACATTGTTACAGTTTCAAAACACAATAGTAGTACATTTCCAGTATTTGATACAAAAGGCTTAAATCAACAGCTTCCATCATTGGCAGTTTTGCCAGTAACCCTCTGTGATTATGGAACATTGGATTATGTATACAACTACTTTCTCTTAGTTCAATGAGAACAAATTTTTTTGTACCAGTAATGATTAGAAAAATTATCACATCTACACCCTGTACTCTGTCTAACTACTAGGAGGACAACAATATGCATTGTACATTTTCTTTTTTTTTTTTTCCTTTTTGAGACAGGGTCTCACTGCACAGTTCAGGCTGGCCTTGAGCTCACTTTTGTAGCCCAGGCTGGTCTCGAACTTGCACCAATCCTCCTGCCTCAGCCTCCCGAGTGCTGGGATTACAGACGTGCACCACCACACCCGGCTTACATTTTCTTTTTAAAACAATTCTTCATTTTAACACTTCCCAAGCATGAAAGATATCAACGCATTGTAAAATACAAAGCTTACAGCACTGTTAATGATAATGATATCAAAAGTCTTCATTCTCACCCTCCATAAAAACTTTTCTTAGGTCAATGTTTGGCACTTGCTTAATAAAATATAAAATAGAAAATACATATTCTGAATTTTTCTGGTTGTTCACTCAAAAAGCCACAGCATTATCTGTGTTAGAAGAAGTAGGTGGATTTCCCATGTAATGGACCATTCTAAGTAACAAGGAGCACTTTGCTCTCCTACTGAGAAAGACTACTTTATTTTTTAGAAGTGATACCTACTGAACAAAGATGGAGGAGAAAGATGTTTGATTCAGACCAGTTAAACTGAAGAGAAACATAAGCAAGAGTGGAGGTTTAGATATACAATTCGTACAATCATATTGATCACATATAATTTGACTCTGTTTCAATTTTTTTGTCGTTTCTTTCTTAACCATTTCTACTCCCTAGTTCCCCCTCTTTGAAAAAAATTCTTCCTATTTCACAATTTCTGTTTTAAATTTGGTTGTTACTTACATTTTCACTTTCTCATACAAGAGAGACAATGCAGTATTTATAAATATATGTCTGATGTATTTCAATTAGGAATGTGGTCAGGGATCAGATGTTGGATGCCAGGCCTGCCGTGCCAGCCCCACACCCAGGGCATGCTGAGAAGGCAATTGAGGAGACTGGGTGTGGTTGGCACTCCCAGGGCTGGGGAGACTGAAAAACAGGAAGGATCACTACAAGTCTGATTTGTATAGTGAGACTCTGTGGACCCTATACTAAATATATTTTTAAAATATATTAAGAATATATTGAAAAGATTAAAAGTAAGATTAAGAAAAATCTCCTGAACTGAGAAATTAAAATGTGAATTTTCAACTTAAAGTTTTTCTTTCTCTGCTTGCAAAAGTCAGAAATCTTGCGAGTAACCTAACTTCATATTAATAGTTATAACTTCTAAATATGTATGCTTCTTTAACTAGATAATAAAATGTTAAAGTTTTCTTTTACAAATTTTGCAGAATGCTTAAGTTTTTCTAGAATAATACATAGCATAGATGTTTCTTAGATTTATCTTTGTATGTATTTATGCACCCAATAACTATTACTAAAATATTTTAGTGAAGAATCTTCCTGTTTTTGCTCATAATAATACTCTATTAACATTATTTTTATCATCTTTAATAACATGTAAAATACTATTGGGGATTTTAATCATTTTTACTTCAAATGTGCAATTCTAGAGCATTATTTTCTGAGTGTTAGGAAATAGGTAGAATTATCTATTTCCGAAACATTTTCCTTAGCTCAAATAGACACTCTATATAACAATTACACAGCAACTTCCAGGTCCTTCTGTGCACTTGGAAAGGTCTTATTTTAATATCTTCATCATTTCACTTGTAAAAAATTTCACATAAGTCCATCATAGCTGCTCTCCTATATTTGCCTTATCTCACTTGTTGCAATATTTTGATGGTTTGTCCAGGTTGTGACAGCAGAACTTCATTCTCTTCTGTGCCTTCACATATTCCTCTCTATGCATTCAGCAGATCATATTAATTTATTGATGCATCAATGCACACTTTGAAATTTTGCAATTATGATAGAAATTGTCATTTGTGATGGCATACTACTATCCAAGTCATACTTAGCAGTACATTTATTTGGCTCATATAGTAATTCTATCTTTATCTTTTTTACTTTATTAAAATACTGAGTTTATTTCACATGTATATTTGTCTCCCTACCATCTTCATGTCTGACCACCACTACTACTATGTCTTATCATTAACATTCCGTACATACTTAAAACCAAGTAAAGGGTGGAGTTCCATCCTTAAAAATTAAACAGGCATTTCAGACAACACATTCTTGGCAATGGGACCTGGACAACATTTATCAAACACAGTAGGGTAAGTTCTCACTTTGCATTATAAAAAGGATAGCCAGATAGCAACTGTTAAAGAAATGAAAGACG